>PVHY01010904.1:0-50027 GCA_004024945.1 Uropsilus gracilis
AAAAATTATTAAAAATTATAAAACAAGAAAAAAGAAACCCTCTAGAGTGACCAGAAGGAACCGGTCCCACCCATACTCACCATGGCCTTTCCACCTGACTACAGCTGCTGCCTGCCCATCCTCCCGAGCCACGAGAGAGCAAGCTTGCGTGTTCGCCACCACCAGGTTCAGGGCGTTCACACCTCCCAGTGGCACCCGCGGACGCAGCCTGTTTACTTACCTGCTGGCTGGGGCTGCCAGGCACAGGCCCTTGGTCCTGAGAGAACCAACCCTGGTGACATCTGCACCCATTCCCCATGGCCAGTGGGGAGGCAGGCTGACCAACCTGCCCCTCCCCGCGCGGGTTACATTTTAACCCAGGCTTTGTGAGTCAGGCTGCGGCCACTACTGGACGCAGGGCTGGGAGAGGGGCCTTCTCAGCCTGCGTAGCACACACCCTCCTGCTGACTTGAAACCATTCCAAGCCCCCAGGACAGAGCCGGGCAGAAGCCTGCTCGCCATGGTCCTTACCTGAGGGGTCTGTGGCCAAAGGAGAGGTTTGTGGAGATACAGAGCCCCAGGGCCAAAGAGCCGCAGAAGCCAAGCCTGCCTGGCCCCCCGGCTGTCCGGGGCCAGCCTGGACTCTGCCGACCAGGAGCCGCTTGAGAAAGTTTATTCTGACCATATCTGGACACTTTCTTTTTTAGCCACAGCGGTGCTGACTCGTGGCTGCATTTCCCAAACCTCCTGCCAAGCACCCTTTTGGGACAAAGCTGAGCTCATGAGCTGGTCCCAGCTGGTCTAGACCTCAGCTTTCCACCTTCCGATCCTTCTCGAAGCACTGTCCTGCAGAGCGGCTTTCTCCAGGCCCAGGCCTGCTCTGCCGCTGATTTTTAGGATGAGTATCAGGCTGCAGGGGGCTGCGTGACTCAGCTGGGGGAAGTTGTACCAGGTCTTGTTATACCAAGTCCTCCTCCAACTGTTTGTTCTGTCTTGTGAGCGTCTCCCTACTAGGCAACAGTAGGCGTTTCTTCTTCCTGATCGTTTCACTATTTTTACAATTACACTGTTCTATTCTAAGGCTTGAACGTATACTTTACACAGTATAATTTATACCTTTAAATATCTTTTTACAAATTTTACTCCTATAATTTATCTTTTTTACAATTTATATCTTTTAAGTGATATTTTTATGACATTATTTGTAATTTATATCTTTGACTATCTTATTATGACTTTTACTTCCTATAACTTATCATGTTTACAATTTACAACTTATAAATTCTATCCTTTTTATATTATTTATAATTTATATATTTGAATATCTTATGAATTTTACTTCCTCTAATTTATGTTTACAATTTACAACTTATAAATTCTATTTATTGTATTATTTGTAATTTATATATTTGAATATTTTATCGCAAATCTTACTTCCTATAATTTATCTTTTTACCAATCTGTACCCTATAAATGATATTATTTGTCATATAATATGATTATATTATAAATATTTGATTTCTATTTTATATTGTATTATGAATTTTGCTTCATATAATTGCATTCTACATTACCAAATAATAAAGTCTAGATTTCTGAAGAAGCCCCATTCCATAGATGAGGAAACCCAAGTTCAGAGAAGTCAAGATGCCTGCTCGGAGTCACACACTGAATAGCAAAGACACGAGTGACGTACATCTGGCTTCAGAGCCAGCTGCCTCCCCCCCAGGACCCCGCTCCTTGGGAAGCCGCCTTGCTCGGCCTCTGTGCTCAGGTGGTAGAAGCCACTTCACGTTGCTTCCCCTCCACAAAAGCCAACTTCCCCCCGCTGAGTCAGCCGCCCCCTGCAGCCTGATGCTCATCTGGACAAATTGTAAATAAGTGATGCTGGGAAGTTCAATCATCAAACTGGAATTACAGTTGTAACAGGGTGGCTGATGGGGGGGGGGTGACAGTCCATCAGGGGGCTGGCTAGAGCGGGCTGGTTCCCTCTTCACTGGGAAAGAAGATAAGAACCAGCCCAAACCTGAGTGTTTATGATGTCCATGGTACTGCCAGGGCTTTCTAGCTCTTCTCTGTTGCCCCAGCAGTTTGCAGTAGCGGTAGCAGGTGCTACTGTGTCCCCCCCCCCTTGCAAAGACAGCAGGCCGGTCGAGGGCTGAGATGCCCCTCTGTCCAGTGGTGACCGAGACAGTGCCAGCCTCAGGGTTGAGGAGTGAATCAAGCCCCTTAATCATCCATCCTCAAAGTGAGGTGCATGGGACTTGGCGTTAGCACAGGCCCAGCTGAGGAAGGCGTGTCTGGATCCCCCAACCTGTTGCTGGTCCACCCCCCCCCCCAGGTTTTGAAATCTCCTGGGAACAGAAAAGGCAGTCCCCAGAGAGGCACAGAGATAGCTGAGAGGATGTCACAAGCAGCTGGGCTTCTCCTACCTGTGCTGGAGGGAGAGGAAGGAGAGGGCGGTGCTGATGGCTCAGGAAGGGGTTTTGTTTGGCCTCTCTTGGCGCCCAATGGTAATGTCTGCCCTTCCTGCCTCCGTTCTCAAGTATATAGATCCTGGAGCCTTTGTAGAATAAAGACAGTGCCCCTAGGCTGTTCCAGCCAGGGGCCATAGGTGGAGACATCGGCTGGGGCAGGGCCATTCTAAAGCCCTTAAATGGAGGGGACATGTCTATTTTATTTACTTTTCGCCCCTTCCTGCTTCCTATTGGCCGCAGCACAGACGTAAGGGCTGGATGTGAGCAGCTCTGCTGGGGTGTGAAGCAGAGGCTGGAATCCCAGAACTACCCTCCCAGCTCTGCACTGATGAACTCTGGACTCCGTTTACATGAGGTTTGTTTTATTGGGTCCACTGTGACTTCGGGTTTTCCGTCCCTGGAACCAGCCCAGGCCTGCTGAACACTAACAATGAATTTATTATTACTTACAAGACAAATACGTAAGCCAAGTGCTGTACTAAAAGCTCTACCTATATGGGTTAGCATCAGGAGAGCTGGATGGTTATTTTCTCCCATTTTACAGATGAGAGAACTGAGGTCAGCCTAACCTGGGAAGTAGGTTGCACTGAGTCTCCCCTCCTGCCATCAGGGAAGGATCAACTGCAGAGCGGGTCACTCACGGTCCCCACCTCCTGGTGTTCAAGCCCTTCTGCTCAGGTGTGAGAAGGGTCCAAGAAAAGAAGGCCCACGTGACAGGGTGAAAGTGGTCATCTGTGTGAGATTACAGGCCACGAGACGGCGCTGCCCTCTCTGTGGGGAGATGCATCTTTGCTTGCTGACTTAGATAAAGCACAGTGGTGATTTGGGGGTGAAATTGGGCCTTAAGGGTTAAATGGGTCTTAGGCTCCAACAACCTTAAGGGGAGAAGGAAAGAACTTATCTTTCTCTTTGAGGCTCAGATTTACAGACACAGCAAAGACTGGAAGCTTATCGACAATCGAGCTGGGCTCCAAGGCTAGCCTGGGACTGACAACCCAGAGGAAGCAGGGGCCACCTCTGGGTGTAGAGGGGCGGGCGCCGGCAAGCAGAACCCCAGCTCTCCGGAGAAAGTCCACCAGCTGCCCCATGACTCCCTAACAATTGCAGCCAAACCCACCTATCTTGCCCCCACCCTTTGTCAGTCACACGATTTAACTCCTTTGTTCTCAAGTCTGGTCCTGGAAACTCAGGTAAACTCACTCCCTTGTTTAACTGGGGAGATAGAGTGAGTTTATCTCGTCTTCTCGCTCATTGATTAGCAAATAAATGTGACTTCACAAACACCTGATGTCATGATTTTATATAAGGACCATGGGCAGAGACCTTCGTTGGTCAGGAACAGGACCAGGTCACCGGGTCCTGAGATCAGCAGTCATCCAAAGGAGCCCCTTTGTCCTGCAAACTCAAGGCAGTGATTCTGCCGTCAGCCATCGCGAGGCGAGTCCTTCCCCACTCTAGTCCCGGATGAGACCTCGCCTGCAGCCTTGCAGGAGCTAGGGGGGCACAGGGCCACCCCCCAAAATGCCATTTTACGGGGGATGGCAGATACCCAGCATGGAACTTCAGGCAGAGGGGGCAGCTTGTCTGCAGTGGGCTGAGAGCACTTAGGGGAGGTCAGGGAAGGTTCCTGACAGAATATCGAAGGGAGGGGAAGACAGGCAGCTGAGGGAGCAGCTACAGCCGTGGAAGCAAAGCCCGGGAGCCAGCTGTGGCCACAGCAGCTCTGTAAGGAAAAGGTACCGAGTTCACCCAGGGACGGATGCTCGTTACCCGCCCTTGGAGGGCGCCTGATTCAGAAGTGGGAAGAGGATGCCTTGGCACAAGGCCGCGGAGGGCCCCAAAGGCACAGGGAGGCAGGGGTTATGGAGGCCTGAGGGCCTCAGAGAAGGTCCACGACTGGGTGGTTTCACCTGTTCAGCGAGGCACCCAGCCCCGCCCTCAGTCCAGGTGCAACTGCCTGACTCTGCCTCTGGGGGGTGGGCGCAAGCCCGGGCCTGGCCAGTCAGGAATTCCTGAGTCTCTGGGCTCGTCTCTGTCTTCCCACTCCAGGAAAAGGAATCATAGAGTAGGGGCGGGAGAAAACGCCCATAAAACGCTAAGAAGAATAAAACAGGAGAGTGGCTGGACATGGACCACTGCCCATGATGTGGCCCAAACGAAGGGCTGCGTGAACCTGACCTTTGGAACGGGGGCCCAGAGCCTGTGTCAGCCACTCCCCAGAGAAACGGGTTAGCCTGGCTGCGAGAAGCCGCAGTGGAGCCCGTGTCACCCCAAGATGGACGTGGTGGGAGAGGACTGATGGCTGCCCTGCACCCTTGGGTGATGACACCCATGTGCCCAGGGATGGCTGTCTGGATGTCCCTAGGGAACCGTGTCATGCAGAGCCCCAGTGTCCACTAGAGCAGCCGCAGCTACTGAGCCCTGGGCCGTCTGTGTGGAAATATCCCCTAACGTGTCACAAACACAGCAGACTTCAAAGTCTCTCATGAGCATTTCAAATTAATTCCCTGCTGAGTTGATATTCCGATTACAAGGCTTAGTTAGATACGTGGCTAAAATTCACTTGAAGTGTATCTTTGTCCTTTTAGAAGCCTACTTGCCAGGGATTTGTAAGTCACAGGTGGGGCTTGCAGTTCCAAGGGCCCGGATTCCTGACCCTATCTGTTTCGTGCACTGTTTCGTTCAGCCTGTCAACAGCCCTGGCACACAGAGGAGGTTCTTCCCTGTGTTGTTTGAATGAGTCAACAACATGAAAAGGTGGAGTCATGGAAAGCACATGGGTTTTGGAGACCATTAGACCTTTGTTCATTCCCAATGGCCCTGGCCTTGAACTTGGCTTCTGTTTCTCCTCTGTAAAAGCTGCAAAAGGAAGATGCTGTTGGAGGATCCGGTGAGAGAGCCTAGCCAGGTTGGCACAGAACCAGCCCACTCAGCTGCCACTCTCACTCGCGTGTTGAGTGTTGTGAAGCCTGGAGAGTTGGGGGCCAGAGCTGGAGGTTTCTGCCATCTTGGACATGTGCTTTGTCAGCCCGAGTCAGGCACCAGGCTGTGACCCCCAGTTCCAAGAGGCTGACCCTCAGATGCAATGTCTACAGGCCTCTTGCTGCTCTTATAGCCAGTGTCCCCATTCAGATGGGGGGGGTGACTGCCTGGGAAGGGGGTACAGAGCTGGTGTCAGGTGTGACTGAGGACCCAGGGAGATTCATGCACCCCCAGAGTGACAGAAAGGGCTCTTCTGTGGGGCCTCTCAGAGAACTTTCTGGAGAGGAAATCTGGTTAAAAAGCATATCCAACTTCAGATGTGCTACAAAGGAACACGGAGACCTGAGGAAGGGTAGGGGTGGGGGAGGCCTTTAACACCTACCCGGGTCCCTGGGGTCCCAGCAGGATGCTTCCCGCCAGGCTGCATTGGGTGGAAATCTCACAGACACCACCAGACCCTCCCCTGAGACGGGCTGTGATTGTTTGGGGCTGTGGTGGTTTGCTTTGGACTGTAACAAACCACCACAAGCTTAAGTGTCCGGAATTCATCATCACACAGCTCTCCAGGGCAGAAGCCTGAAGTCGAGGTGTTAGCAGGCCTGTGCTCCTTCTGGGGGTTCAGGAGAGAATCTGTTTCTTTACTTCTTTAGCTTCTAGACATCACCTGCTGGCCTGAGCTCCCGGCTCCTCCCCAGGATTCGATGCCTTCATTCTACTCTGCCTCCATCATAGCTCCTGTCTGCTTCTTATAAAGCCCTTTATGGCTACATCATCTCCATCTGCATAATCTGAATAATCCAGGATAACTGCCCCTTCGAAAGTCCCTCAGTCACAACTGCAAAGTCTTTTTACATTGTAAGGAAACACAGTCACAGGTTCTGGGATTAGGACATGGTTGCTTGGGGGGTTGTGGGGGTGCAATGTTCCCAATAATTCATCGCTCAGTTATTACAAGGGTCCTAGGTACAATTCCTTATCATTTCAGGGGTCTCACACACACTATCCCCTTCATTCTGGTTATCTCCCGGCAGGGCCCTTGGAGCTGAGGTGACACGTGTGAGGTCCCATCTCTTGCTCCAACTCTGCCCCCACCTCCAAGCCTTCCCTGGGTCCAAGCACAGAGCCAGGTGCTTTTGCATGTCTCTGTCTCCCCAATCATCAGAACACTCCCTGGCTGCTCCCTCCTCCCCACTTAAGAGGAAGGGAGTGAAGGAAGGAGGGGGGGACACAGGGGGTGGGAAGGGAGGAGTAGGGGGGTCGATTACTGAGACACCATAGGCGGGAAAATGGTGCCATCCACATTCAGAACCAGGTCTCAGGCCCAGACACCCCACAGCGGGTGTCACCATCTCTGTTGCATCTGTGGGTATCCCAATTATGTCCCTGTCCCCTCAGGTCAGGAGCTACCCAGCACCACGGCTGTCCACCCTGCAGGAGGCCTAGACAGCATGGATGTTCTAAGGTCTGATCCTTGAACCCCCCCCATCCCCCCACCCCGGGGGTGTTCAGATCTAAAGCTTACTAAAGAGTCACAACTCAAGCCTTTTGGCAATAACAAAGGACTCAAGCAAAGGTAGCAAGCGGGGTCAGCCAGGGTCAAGGCTGCTTCCTGTGCCAGGAGCAGCCTCTAGGCGACACTATCAATGGTCACGCAGTCAGTCAGAACTGCAGTCATGATGACGATGTTCCAAGAGTGGTTACTTCCTGAATAAACCGGAGCTGGGCCTGGGGATGGCGCCGCCCAGCGAGGCGGGGTCTCAGCCAGACTCGGGCTCCCTGCCCCCTCCCATCACTCACCCCACAAACACAAACTGTACCCACAGGTGCTGGGAGATATGGCAATAAGCATCTCAGAGACACCACCTGGTGCCAGGCACCCACAGATAAGCACTCTCCCTCAAAAGGGTCAAGAAAATCGGGGCCCTAGAGAGAGGCTTCTCACGAGCACCAAGTCTCGGCAGATCCTTGGAAGCAGGCTGTTTGGGGGGGGTCCCCAAAGCTCGAAGTTATCCAAAGCTGCTGGGCGCTGGGGGGAACAGGTCATGTCCAGGGGGCCTGGGCGATGCTGAGGTGCTGCAGGGCCTGGCTGCAGGGCCCTGACTTGGCTCTAAGATGGGGTATCCTGGCCCTGCCAGTCTGTTGCCCCAACAGCAGGGCTCTGAGACTGAACTCCTGACTTAATGGAAGGCCTGTGTGGAGAGGTCCTTCCCTGGAGGCCCTTCCTAGCTGGGCTTGCTAGGAGGACAGGGCGCCCCAGCGGCTGGTGGCTGCCCCCCGCCCACCCCATGCACCTGCGGGCGAGTCTGCAAGGGGAGAGTCTGAGGTGGGAGCAGGCAGAGGAAGCCGGGAGCTGAGGTGAGGCGTGAGAAGCCCGGTGCCCCCTGCACCCCACAAGTGCTGCATGGCCTGCGGAGGGCTTTGTGGGTGGAAGGAGCCAGGTCTTCTTGACCGCGTAAAACAGAAAAATGAAAAAATGGCTGAAAAGAAAGGCCCAGTTGCACTGACCTTCCCTTCACCAGCGGGGAACAGCGACAGCCACGTGAGCCGGGTGTCCGCCTGGGCGGTCCTTGCGGCCAGGCAGCTGGGGAAGGGGTCTGGGCCCAGGCCTGGCCCCTTTCCTCGGTTGGGCGTGTGAGGATGCCCGGGTCTCTTGGGGGGGGGGGGGGGGGCCTGTGGCCGTGGCCGTGATGCCGGAAGGACGCTGCAGTGGGCTGAAAGTTGGGACGCCCCACAGATAGTGCCCCCCCTCACGGGGTGGGCGTGGCAAACAGGGGCGGAGTCAGAGGAAGCACTGAGGACCTGCCGCCCCAAGGTTCCAGAATGGCCTGGTCACGTGGTGAAGTCACGTGGGGAGGAAGCGAGGAGAGCGGAGTGGAAGGAGCCTGAGAACCCTGGGCCTGGCCCTGGTGAGGGAAGTGGGGGGGGGCTATTGGGGAGCAGAGGGGAGGCTGCTGGGGTTGGGCGATGCTTTGAAAGGGAGGCCCCCCCCACGCTGGGCCTCAAGCTCCCATTGGGTGGCTGCTGCCTCTCTGGTCAGACCGCTTTGTTGACCTGGCAGCTGTGGCAAGGCTGGCCCTACGGAAGGTTTGTGTACACAGGCCCGGAGCCGGGTTGCCAGGATGTACACCTGCCTCCCTGCCTTTGTGTTCGGTTGCCCTCAAAGGGCCAACAAGCAAGCTGGGTCCGGGGCTGAGACCACGACTCGTAGCCCCCACCCACTCCTGCTGACCTGGGCCAGCGTCACAGTTTGCCTGGGCAGCGTCACAGTTTGCCCGGCAGCCACACAGACTCCCAAGGAGCCGCAGCCTCCAGGCCTGCCTCGTCGGCTGCTCTCAGAAGGGCCTTTCCACAAGCAGACATGATCCACCAGCCTCTGCCAAGATTCCTCTATGGCTCCCCATTGCCCCCAGGATAAAGTCTTCTTATAAGGCCCTAGCCGGCCTCTCATGCCCCCAATTCCAGGCAGACTTCTGTGTGCTTCCCACCTACAATCTGGCTGCCCCGCCCCCCAGCATGCCACCCCCACCCCCGACCCGTCTGGAGATACCTGAACTGCACCTTTCCCACTCTGGCAGGGTCACCATCCTGGACACCAGCTCATCCATGGCTGCCCGGGCGCCCAGGGGATTCAGTGCTGAAGTCAGTGCTGAAGTCAACACCATCTGGCAACAGGTGACCAGACAGTGGCCTGTCGGTCCATCTCATCTCTCTTGCTGTCTCTTCCTCCTTCTGCTGCGGTCACTCTGGACTGGACCTGACCCCTGATGGTCCTGCCTGGCTGCCTCTCCCAGCCTCTCCTTTCTAGCCCACTCATCCGGCATTTCATTCCCGCCGCCATTTTGGTTCATTTGCAATAACGCTTCTTGCCTGCCATTCCCTCGTTCAGAAACCTGTGGCTCCCCAGTGCCAGAGACACCACAATCAACGCTTTATCTTAGTGCTGGCCCCTCTCCTGCACTCAAAACAGGTGGGAGCTCTCCTAATGCACCCTCTCTGCCCTCGAGGGCCCCACCTCCATCACTGGTCAGGTGGGGATCTGATTCTCTCCAGGCCAGTGAGGGAGCTGGCAGCTGGCAGCCTGAGGTGATTCCAGTTGTGAGGCCCTCACGGTGGCCAGGTTGCCCTCCTAAGCCTGTAGGTGCTCAGTTGGGGTCCTACAGAGGTGAAGCAACATTCTTTTCCCTTGGGGGGCTTTGTGGGGCCTCTTTATTTTGAGACTAGGTCTCGCTATTTTTGCCCGTGGAACCACAGGCTCTCGTTGCCCGGGGGACCACAGACTCAAGCAATCCCCAGCCTCAGCTTCCCAGGTAGCTGGGATTACAGGCCCAGGCACATGCCACCACACCCAGCTATATTTTTTTAGAACTAGGTCTCGCTACCTGCCCCCAGCGGGACTTGAATTGCGATCCCTGATCCCGACCGTGGCTTCCTAGGCTGCTGCTTACAAGCATGCACCACCATGCCCAGCCTACTACGGGGCCTCTTGAGGGGTAAAGCCATGGCGGGTGGGAGAAGGGCCAGGGGCCACTGCACCCAGTGTCTGAGGCTGTTAGAAGTGGCTCCATACGGCTGTGGCGTCCACACATGGGCACCTGGAAGTGACGCTGAGGCCTGCCCTCCCTTTGGGGGTGCAAGGAGATTTAAGCCCGTGCCCCCTAATTTTGAGGCCTGATACTCTTCTACCGAGCAAGAAGAAAAGCCTAGAAGCCAAGCAGAAGTCTCCTCTCTAGGCCATCCTTCTGGACGGGCGGGGTAAGAGGAAAGCAGCAAGAGGGTCTCTCGGACCCAGGACAGACCCTGCAGTTGAAAGTGACTTTGATTCGGGGGAAATGAATCCTTGGTCCTCAGTTTTCCTGTTTCTGTTGGGAACTGATGACGCCTTGTCTGGCGTAGCTTTCTGGCGGCAACTACACTCACCTTGAGGAAACAAAAGGCTGAGCTGTGTCCCCGATGTGGCCCCGCACCCAGCCTCGCAGGTGGATGTCAGCCAGGATGGGATCAGGTACATGACAGCATCACAGTACGTCATGCTGATATGAAATTAACACCCCAATAAGTGAGACAGGGTGACTGACCACAAAGGGGTTTTCTCATTAGTTTGGGGTCTCTGCTCATCCATGAAATGACGGGTTGGATGGAAGTGGATCTCTGGAAGTGTCTCCTAGCACTGAGATGCTCTTGTTTCCCGCTAGTCCCAAGGAGACTAGCATCAGGAGAGCCACATTTTATTTTTTACATTCCTTTTTGCTTATTGGCTACGCTGGGTGGCGGTGACGCAGCTGGGGCAGGAGGCAGTGAGCCCACAGACTTTCTCCTGCAGGAGCTCTGGAAGGAAAGGACCTAACTCACGTGTGAACAAACACAAGCCACCAGGATACAACCAGGTGACATCCCAGAGTGAGAACGTCAACACTTAAATGACGTCATTATTTTAAGCTCAAAATACTTCCATGGAAAGGGCACAAGACAGGCCCTTTCTAAGGTGTTTTTTGAAGGAAAGAAAGAATATCACAATTTATCGAGGGATAGGGTTTTAGGCCACTCACCCACCGCCTGGCCCCCATAACTGGGCAGTGGCCTTCAGTGTCGGGGGGACAGAACAGATGCAGCAACACAAACAGAAGACCCCACACTCCCCTAGGCAAGTTCAAGGCTCCTGAGCGGCCGGCATTTCCCTGCACCCCTCCCAGGGTGCGACAGTTTAGGGGGAACCCATTTATGCCCTGAGTAACTCCTGGGTGGCTTCACAGCACTGGTAATAGCGGCTACCTTTGGGGTGTGGGTCTGAGCACACCCCATGTCTTCAGCAGCGTGTCTAGTCTTTACCAAGTAGATGCCAACAGCCTCTGGGTCCCAGCCGGAGTACCCAGAAATGTCTCCAGACTGCCAGGTGTCCCCTGGGGTGTGGGGGAGCCCCTAGCTGAGCACCACCGCTATCTACTATGCTCCAAATGTCTTACAATTGCACATATCATATTTTATATCAAGACACAATTCAGGTGATCTGTATCCAGCATCTTAGCAGGTGCAGTCAGTTCTCTTCACCTAAAGATCTCAAGGAAATCTGCTTCCTGCCTCTCCCACGGCTGCCACCATGCAGTCACCACCTGGGTGACCTCCTGTCCGTTCTCGCTCCTGCTGCTCTGGCCCCATAGTATGGGGGACATAGTACTATGTCCACATAGTAGCCAAGATGTGCTTCTAAATGTGTCCTGCATCACGCCGCCTGGCTGCCCACACCCTGAGGACAAAATCCAAGCTCCCACCTGTCCTCAGGTGCCTGCCATCTGGACCCCATGTTCCTTGCCTCCTCCTGCCCCACGCAGAGCAAGGCCCAGGGTAGAAAGCAGGCTTTGGATCAGTCCTGGACGTGTGGTTCAGAGCCTGCCTTCCCATGGGGAGGGATAGTTTCCAGACTGCAAAGAACCAGTTGGCCCACCGCCCACCCTGCGTCCCAGCCACACTCCCTGTGGTGGTCTTCTCCATCCCTAAATATCCCGGTCGTGGGGGCCTTGCAAGCACCTGCAAGCAGCTCCCCATGCCACTTTCTCAGCATCCTGCGGGCTTGGGACGGAGGCGTGGTCCCAACGTGTGACCCTCTTAGGTGGGGAGGTTCTGTTTGGCCTATGGCTCCAGCCCAGGAAAGCCCACAAAGGCAGGTCCAGGGTCACAGATGGGGACAGAGAAGCACATGCATGAGCCAGGGTCTCAGCTGCTCACAGCAGAGCTGGGGTTCCTTCTGGAGCTGGGAGCGGGGGCTGGTCTGGCCCCAGAATCACGCCCGTTACACTGCACCCTCCTACCCTCTAATCGCAAATCGCAAGTCAAATTCAAGGGGCACTTGAATGGAAAGGCTCTTCCAGTGAACTCTGTATTCTGCTATCAGGGAGTAGCTGTTCCTTCTGTGCCGGCTGGATACATTTCATCTTTGTATTCAGCGAGGGCTGGCTTTCTGTGTCCTCAGAGGCAGGTGCTATAAAACATGTCGCCTCCAGAGGCGAGTCCAGAGATAAGCTTCCTCGGGAGGCACAGGTCCCTCCAGGTAAGAGGTGGCAGCTCTCTCCGTGCCTTCAGCGGGGCTGGCACCCTCCAGCCAGCATCTCAGCAGCCGTGGACCTCTGGAGAGTTGGTCCTTTGTCGCTGGGGCCCTTCTTGGCTGTCCTCTCCTCCCTCCAGGGAGAGTCAACCACATCCTTCCTTGTCCGGGGCTGTGGCTGGTCCTACCAGCACTGCTGCTTGGGGGGCTGAGGGGGGTCACTCACAATCCTGCTCGATTTTGGGGGAGCTGCAGCCACATGTCCCCACATCCCCCATCATGTCCCCAGCACCATCGCCCATTTTTTTTTTGAGACTAGGTCTCGCTATTTTTGCCTGTGGAACCGCAGGCTCTCGTTGCCCAGGGTACCACAGACTCAAGCATTCCCCAGTCTCAGCTTCCCAGGTAGCTGGGATGACAGGTGCGCGCCACCACACCCAGCTAGTTTTTTGGAACTAGGTCTCGCTACGGGCCCCAGGCGGGACTCGAACCGCGATCCCTGGCCCCGGCTGCTTCATAGGCTGAAGCTTACAGGCAGGAGCCACCGTGCCCGGCCTACCATCGCTGATTTTTTAAGCACTTGCACGTCCCAGCACTGTGCCAGCCTCTTTGCTAGTCCTCACCCTTAATTCCACCCTCAGGGATTAAATTGAGGGGGGAGCTCAATTTTGTCAAGGGAGAATCTGAAGTTCAGAAAGGTGAGGCCCCTTGCCCTGGGTCACACAGCCCCAGTGGGCCACACTTGGAGCTTGAACAGTTCCACTCCATTCTGACTCAAGGAATCACATGAGCTGCCCGGTGCTCTGGTTCACCTTTGATTCCTGCTTTCACCCCCAAGGAAGCCGAGCAGCTTGAGAAACCCACATGGCGACTCCCAAGATGCAGCAGGTAGTAGACAAAAGGGATGCTTTCCTCGCCAGCCGGACCCTTGAGCCAACCACCTCCCACTCTGCGCTGCTGATGCTTCTGCGTGATGGATGCTGGGAGCCCCCAGTTTTCTGAGGGGCAACTGTGCTCGTTTGGGAAGGAAGCTTCGAGCTATTAAAATGCAAGAAGCCAAAGAGAGGGTCTGATAGGAGACTGAAAGTTCCTGGCTGGGTCTGCACCTGTGGCTGCCCTGGATATGCCCTGTTGCTCCCTCAAAGGCTGGCAGCACTACCTCCCACCCAAGGCAGCCTGGAGCCCCACCAGCTGGGTGGCGAGCTGGGAGGTCATCCCAGGTTCACTGCATGCTGGGGCTGAGTAGGGATCCGCCCAGCTCTGGACTCACTGCATCTCAGAGTCGTCTTTTAGGGGGACATTAGCACAGCCACCCTCCCGACAAGGAATTCACAGTGGTGAAACCACATGCCAAGATGCCATACTGGTAGAGCTGGGGTCTGAACCTACTGCTGGGTCTAGCACACAGGGTTGGCAATGCTTGACCAGCAAGAGATCCTCACTGCAGAACATGGGGTTCGTCTGCAGGGACCCCCATCCCACAAAGTGGGGTGCAGAGAAATACCAGGAGAGCAAAACCCATTTCCATGCCAGCGCCTCTGTTTTCTAGCTGTATGGCTTAGGACAGGAGCTTCACCCGGCTGAGCCTCAGTGTTTGTTCAGTAGAATGGGTAGAAGCCTCCTAGCCCGTGAGGCAATAATAATCGCCAGTGTTGGCTAAATGCTTTCCATGCTCCGGACACTGCGAATAAAGAGGGGCCAGTTGTCTTCATAATTTGACAGGCGAGGAGCTCAGAGAGGTGCGGTCACTTGCACAGAGACACACAGCTAATTGTGGCGATGTGGGGACTAGAGTCTCGGCTGACCCCGAGCTGCACAAGGCTCCCTCTTATGTCCTTCTACATGGACGCAGCACCACCTGCCCAGTGTCCACCCCACAAGAGCACCTTGGCCCATGGCAGAATCACGATTACTGGGAGGGTGGCCAGGGAAACAGGAGGCGGAAGGGCCCGCGTGTGGTGCCGCATCCTGCGTCCAACAAGCAGACCCTGTGATGTCCGGCATGCAGCCAGAATCAGCCTGGGACTGAGGGTGCTTTGTCTGAAGCTTAGGGCCAGTCTCGTCCAGGATCAGCCTTGGGTCAGACTTGAAGCCTTTAGGTTCATGCTTAGAAACAGACTAAGCGTGAACACTCGCCATCTTCAAGACTTGGCCAGAAGAGATTTTAGCGACTAGGATCTGAGGAACCCACCCCAGCTGAGGTCAATGCTGTGGACATGTGTGGCGAATGCAGGTGCCCTGCCCCCAGCCCAGACCTGCTGGTCCTGAGATGCCAGTGCTGGGAAGGGGGCAGCAGTTCTACTTGTTTAGTCAAGTATACGACAGTAAAATGCAGCACTGACTGTCCATCTGCTGAGTCGTGACAACCACCAGCATCTGCGTGACCATCACCCAGATCAAGGGGTACGGCTTTCGGCTTTCTTTTCCATCACCCCAGTGAGTGTCCCTGTGGGAGCCGTCTCCTGGCCAGCCCCCTTGCCCACCCTGGTGGCTGCTGTCTGCTTTCTGTCACCGCAGGGCAGTGTGGCAAGCCTAGACGATTCTGGAAACGCTGCTGTGTCCAGCTTGTCCTGCTGGGTCAGGCGCCTTGTGTTAGCGTCCATCCCTCCCTCTTGCTGAGCACCAGCCGCTGTGTGGACGCCTCATGGTCACCTGCCGGGCGAGTTTCTCACCAGGTCCGCTAAGCACAGGCTGCTGTGGACCCTGGCGTGTGTGTCTTTGTGTGGCTGGTGTCTGCCCCTCGATGAACACCTGGAGTGGCACAGCGCAAGCTACCCTGCGGGGAGCAAGCAGGACATGTCCCAGGCGCCCTCTTCCATGGCCGCTGCTGTTGCTTGGGGTGGCCTCTCTTAAACCCTCCATGCAGGTGAAGGACCCAGGAGGCTACAGGGTCTGCGTTGGGTCCCGGGGGAAATCTCTCTTCCTCACCAACACTGTCATGTTTTCATTCACATGTGGCTTCGAGAGCTGGACAGACACTGGGTGGTCAGTGCCGATAAGTGATGTCAGCTGGCGAGGCTGCAGAGCGGGGGAGCCGGAGGAGAGAGTGCAGGGAACAGTCCAGCGTCCAGGCCCTCAGTCTCACACTCCTCCCCACAGATGGAACATGTGATGAAGATGCATCCTTCCTGGCCTTCCACGGGGCCCCGAGAGCCTTAGAGGTTCAAGGCCTGGTGGTTAGTCCGTGGGATTAAGATTCAGGTCTGTCTGGCCCTAGGCAATTGGCCTCACCTCTCTGAGCCTCAGTTTCCCCATCTGTAAAAGGGAGCAACTAGCAGGACCTCAAGATGTCTGAGGAAGAACTGAACAACCCGAGGTGTGTATGGAGAGGCGGCCGCTGTGAGCTGAGCAGAGAGAACAGCAACTTGACACCCGCTGTTGGCTGAGGACCCCGAGAGCCTGAACCGGCAGAGGTAGTGGGTGGCTGAGACGCTGGGACCCAATTATATGTGTTTGCAGAGCCAGGCTTTGGGGGTGGGTGGGCCCCACAGTGAACCTCCTGCCATGGTTGGACCCAGGAGGGGTTTGTGGGGGTTCAGAGGGTAGGGGGGTGCAGGGACGGGTGGGTGTCAGCAGCCAGAAGGGCAGTTCAGACTTGCCAGAGCCACAGCTCAGAAGTGAACCAGGACGCACGAAAAGGCCCGTCACCCCCACCAAGCCCGCCTCCTGGTGGCCCTGCCCCAGGGTCCCAGCCCCACACCTCACTGGTCTGGGGCTCCCACACCCACAGGCAGGGAGGCATTTCCAGGCCAGGGTTAAAGTCCTGGCTTAGGGGTGAGGAGGCCCTGGGCCCTGCTCCCAGCCACTTCCTGGTTGGATGAACTTGAGCCAGCGTTTCAGCTGAGCTGTGAGAAAAGTGTCACAGAAAGAGAGTTTCTTGAACGGAGTAGCCAGCGGGCACGCTGGGTCTAGTGGGAGGAGCACTGGGCCGAGGGGACAGAGCGCTGTCCGGGCGTCCTTCGCAGACTGACCACCACAGGGCAGCAAGGCGCAACCCTGCTTCCCCTGGAGGTCTGGGGGTGCAGATGGCGGCAGCGGCCGAGGGAGGAATATTCCACAGGCACAGCTGGGGTCAGGGCCTGGCTGGTACCTGCCTGACCCACTGTGCCCTCCTGGTGTCTGCGCCCTCCGTCGAGTCTCACGTTTAATCCATCTCCCCCAGAGCTTCCCAATGTACCCACTTGCGGCTGAATGGAGCCAGGGGGCCCCCAGAGTGAGTGAGGGGAGCAGGCGACGCCCTGCCAGTCTCCCGGAAGGGGCATGGGCTAGAATCCCTCTTGGTGCGGGCGGTGGGCTTCAGCGAAACAAGCCGGGAACTCCAAGTAATCGGGTGCCTGGTCTACACCGAGCGCTCAGAAACGCCATCATACACGGTGTGGAGTCTGTCAGCCCTGAAGGCAGGGCTCTTTGGCGCCTTTTGGCCGTGAGGCAGCCTCTTCAGGGACATTTGGGGTGTCTGGGGCATGAGCGTTGTCTGCATCCACTGAACGACACCTCCTCCCCGCGCCCAGGCGCGCCAAGTTCACCTGGCGTCTGCGAACGGGCTGCCTACACAGGGGGGGTGGGTGGGGGAACTGGAGGGTCTGTCCGGGGCACAGGGGTGCACAGGCCATACAGAATCTGGACATGGCCTGAGCCCGCCCCAAAGCCTGTCTGCTTTTGCCTTTCACGGCGACGAGGCCATTGTCCATTGTCACCCCTGCAGTTTCTGTCAGTCTCAGGCCGCGCATGCGCTTCAGATTCAGCCGTTTCCCCGCCCGTCCCATAAAGACACGGCTGTGTGTGTGGTTTACAGGCGGCCTGGACGCTTCTCCACGGGACTGCTCCTAGTTTCTAGTGGTTGTTTTAAGTTGACAACAGTCACCATGGTGCTAAGGACAAGACAGGCGCTTTTGCTGAGAAGGTGCAGACTGTGATCCCGGGGAAACCTGTCCCTTTCGTGCATGATTATTGCCCCCAAAGAATGCTTCCGCTTGAGGAGGGGCGTGGAGAATGCTGGGCTCTAGGGAGGCCATGATGTCATGATGCCCCCTCTGTCGCCTGTGCACATAGCCAGGAGGTGCGGATCCTGAAGCCAGGGGGTACCCGCCGAAGGCCCTCATTCCTGGCTTTAGATGAGCCCCTGGTTTTAGATGAGAGGGCCCGGGGCCCCTTGGGGGAAAAAGGCGCCTCTAAACAACAATTTAACAACCAGGTGAGGGCTGGAGCCTGGGAAGGGTTCTGGGGACCACCCGTCCTGATGTGTTCTGGCCTGCTTTCTCACCAGTCTGACAGCTGCAGGGAAGGGGCAGGGGAATGCAGTCCATGTCCCTGATAGCCAGGCCAGAGTTGGACTTGAGCTCCTGTCTCTATGGCTCTAAAGTCAGTGTCTAACCTCTGTTTACCTCCTGCCAGGGTGCAGACCAGCCAATCTGAAGCAAAAAAGAGGTCACCAGATACCCTAAAGACCCAATCACATTGATGCCTTTGTAGAGAACCCTGAGAGGGTCCCAGGGCAACAGCTTCTACACACGCCCCCAATTCATCACGCCAACAAGCCATCCCTCCAGTGTCTAACCGACCACCTTTGCTCATTCTGACCATTCTCCCTGGTGACCTGAACTTGAAATCTCTGTGACCTGGGGCATTCTCTCCCCTCCTTACTCCACCCATAGTGCATATACCTCCCAAGTCTCAAACTGGCACCATGAGGTTATATCTGACTCATATCAGTATCTAAATTGATTTGTGAACTATTATTTATTTTATATAACATGGAGTAGTTGCCCATATTAAGAACATGGGTGATCTCATATATTAAACTTGAAAAGCCGGTAACCACGATAATCTGGTTCAAATTCTCTCACGTAGTAAGTACTTAGAACTGAGTCATAGCTGTGTCCTGTGGAAGGGGCCTGTCTTTACTTTGCCACAGTCCCCACCACTCCCTGCTGCCTCGAGTCTGGGTAGACTCTTTCCTTCACACCCTTTGCTAGTTCCTTTAAGACATATGCATCTGCAACATATGTCTACTTCCACACATAGTGATCTGTGCACCAGTTTCTTCTTTTCCAAAGTCTTTCTTTTCATTGATCCCACCAGATCCATTTGCCTCCTACTTCTCAGGCCTGGTTGATTGTGGTAATTATGGTAACAGGCTTCTCTACGGATTCCTTAGCCCCTAAGCTAGACACAATAACCCTCTAGCCACTTGTATCTGTCCAGACTTCAGAGGAGACCCTCCCAGTCTATGGGTTAGAGGCCAAATCTTCTGTGAGGATCTGTCTGCATACCCCTTCTAACCTTACAGTTTATGTCAGTGCTCCTGAATCACCCACTTTGTCCAGGGCCCCGTACCAACAATACTGGGGTGGATAAAATCTTCTCTCTCCGAGGAGAAAGATCAGGGCAACCTCAGTGCAGGTGGTTTGTAGCACAGTGGCTCATGGCCACTTAAGAGGTCAGACAGAGAATTCCCACAGTCTCTCTCCAGTTAACTCTGGAGTTAGGCAGGCAGGACTTAATACCTGTATTCTCATCTCACCCCCCTGGGCATCTTGTCATTTTTCTGGGATTCTAATGAGGGAACTGTGCACATCAGCATCTCAATAAATCTCTGCTGATTTCACTTATTCATTCAACAAACACTCCCTCACTGAGCAGCTCCTGGATGGACGGCAGGAGGATACAGGAGTGAGCAAACATGGCAAAGGCCTTTTCTCATGAAGCTTTTCTCTTACTGAGACAAACAAGTGAAAGGATGGATTGACAAGTGTTGCTCAGAATATAAGGGTCAAGGTAGTAGGTGGTTCTGTAGAAAAGGTGATTCAAGGCCCAGCTCTCAGTGAGGGCAACATTTCAACAGAGAGCAAGGAGGTAGGGGCCAGGTGGGATGGGAGGCGGGGGGGGGGGGAGTCCCAGGCAGAGGTGGTGGTAAGTGCAAAGGCCCTGAGGCAGAAACCACCCTGGAAGGTGGGCAGGGCAGCAGGGAGCAAGTCAGGAAGCTGCTGCCCTGGCCTAGGTCAAAGTCAACAAATAGACTTGAACTTGTGATGGATTTGATTGCAGAGGGAGCAGTGTGGGGGGACAGGTGGTTTTAACCTGAGCAGCTGTGAGGAAAGTTGAACCGTGTATGGATTGAACTTGAATTCCCATGTGGAAATCCTACTCCATTCCCAAGTGATGGCATTTGGAGACCCAAATGGGGAGATAAGTCAGGTTCAACGAGATCATGGTGTCAGTTGGGATTAATGTCCTTATAAGCGAAGACAGTAGAGAGCTCGCCATCTCCCTTACACCAAGGACAGGCCATGTGAGCTCATGGTGAGGTCATCCTCAGCCCCACCATGCAGCACCTTGACCTTGAACTTCCCCGCTTCCAGAATGATGAGAAAATCATTTTCTGTAGTGTAAGTCCCCGGTCTGTGGTGTTTGCTCTGGCAGCCTGAGTTCAAGCTGATGAAGACAGACGGACAGAGATAGCTCAACAAATAATCAGCACGGAGGACTCTAGGATTAAAAAACCAGGGTTGGGCCTGATATAGCAAAATGGTCATATCAATAAAGGCCATAGAAGCATGCGTAAAGAGCAGGGCCCTGCGTTTTGCCCAGAGTTGTCCCCCACACACTTGTCTCTGAGCTTCTGCCTCACATTGAGAGCTGTTCTTGAAAGGCAACACCTCCTTAATTTCTGACCATTAGCATCATCCTTCCCATCCCCTCCCCCCATGCAGCTGAAATGTTTTCTTCCTCGCCGCCTTGGGAAACAGCAGCTTCTTTAAAAGCGCACTTCAGAATTAGGACTCCATTTATAAATCGCTGGGCCCACGAGGCTGACCTGATGTAGGGGGGGTGGCATCACAGCCCCTCCCAACTTGGCCTCTCACATGTGTAGCAAGCTGTGCCAGGCGGACTGTGATGACCCCCACCATGACGAAACAACAGACACAAAAGAGACAGAAACATTCTGGACAACACACCCAGACTCCAGGCTTCAGAAGGAGGGTTTTGGATAAAGCAGGGTGGGAAACTGACATGTCTGGATGCAATGGGGAAAAAGGGAAAAGTTTTAAAGAATGTACTTAGAAAACTCCCCTAAAGAAGAAACAAGCAAATGGTACTTTTATGGAACAATGCCTGGAGTGCGAAGGAAGACAAGGAAAGCAAGTCTTGTTTTCATCAAGCCAGGGGACCATCTGTGTGGGAATATGGTCAGGGCGAGGCCCCAGATTCCCACGGCTAAGAGACACTCTGGACCTATCTGACATACCCAACTACTACGTACAATTTCCACCAAGTGCCCTAATATTTGATGAGCCACACAGAGGGAGGAGTCACCCCCATTTGGCAGATGAGCCAACAGTGCTAGATCAGAAAAGGCAAGTTACTGGTCCAAGGTCACATGGCCGCTAAGTACAGAACCAGAATGAGAGCCCACCTTTGTCTGGCCCCAGAGCCCACTTTCTCTTGCCTTCTGTTCCTGAGCCAGGAGCTCCCTAGGGGCTGGAAATCTGAGCCAACTCAGATTTGATTGCAGAGGGCGGGGGAGGTAATCTTAACCTGAGCAACAATGAGGTAAGTGAGGCCCTGCTATGGACTGAATTTGAATTCCTATGTGGAAACCCCACTCCACCCCCAAGTGATGGCATCCAGAGATGGGGCTGAGTGTGTCAGAAATCCAGCTTCCAGGTGTCACTGTCAGCCTGACTCATCGGCCTGGGCTGTGGCCTGGAAGTCTGCATTTTGTATTTCCCCAAAGGGTCCTGATCCAGCTGGCTGATGATCGGAGCAGAGGATTTCAGGGTAGGCCACATCTCTGCAAGCTGGAAGGTTGCACCAGGAGAGCGGGAGGACCCCCCAGCTGGGCCCCAGAAGCCACCTGTGAACGCAGGAGGGAGGTTCCATGACCAGGGCTGGTGGAGATCTTGGGGTCCTTAGTGCTGTGTTGACCAGGTTCCATGGAGCTGCTTCCCCACAGTTCTGTCTGCTCTGGCTCTGGGCCACGAGTATCCAAGAGAGGAGCTGGGGGGATGCTTGGGAATGATAGGAAAGCAGCAGCCACCACATTCTCTGCCACAGGCGGATGTGGTGACCAACCAGCGCATGGGGTCCAGCAGACTCCAGCTGTCCTTTGTCTCTAGTCTGTGTCCAGCTCTTCCTCCTGCTGCTGGTCCTTGGCTGGGGACCACTCTCAATGGCTGCCCCCTAGATGTCTCCACCATCCTCCCAGCTGTGCTGCCTAGACAGGGGTGGCCGCTGGTCCCTTGGCTCCCTGTTCTTCTCTTCTGCCCACACCCCATCCCCATAACTGTTCAAGAAAAAATTTTTTTTTAATTTTAAAATTTATTTATATATAAATTTCACATCTTTGTAATCCCAGGGATTCACCCCCCCACCCTCCCCACCATTCCCCCCCTTTCCCCCTGCCCCAAGTTGTATGCTTCAGTTTGGTGCTCAACTTGGTGCTCAGCTTGTGTTGACTTTTCCTCAAGGCTTTTGTTTATTTTTTCCTTATATCCCATAGATTAGTGAAACCATCTGGTGTCTGTCCTTTTCTTTTTGACTTGTTTCTGCTAATAGGATTTCTTCTAGGTACATCCATGTTGCTATAAAATCGTCAAATTTGTCATTTTTAATTGATGAGTAATATTCCATGGTGTATATAGACCACTTTTTTTTCATCCAGTCATCTGTTTTGGGGCATTTAGGTTGCCTCCAAGTCCTTGCAATTACAAATAGTGCTGCAGTGAACATCCGAGCACAGGTGTCCCTTTGTACCCACGTTGAGGTCTCTTGGGTAGATTCCCAATAGAGCGATTGCTGGGTCAAATGGTAGCTCCGTTTTCATTAGTTTGAGGGTCCTCCACACAGCTTTCCATAGTGGCCGGACCAGTTTACATTCCCACCAGCAGTGTAAGATTGTTCCTTTCTCTCCACATCCACGCCAGCACTTGCTGTTGCCTGTTCTTTGGATGTGGGCCATTCTCACTCGTGTGAGGTGGTATCTCATTGTGGTTTTGATTTGCATTTCCCTGATTGCTAGTGACGCTGAGCAATTTTTCATGTGCCTGTTGGCCACGTGTAGTTCCTCTTTGGAGAAGCGTCTTTTTAGTTCTTCTCCCCATTTTTTGACTGGGCTTCTTGTTTTGCTTTTGTTTACTTGTGTGAGTTCCTTGCAAGACAAAATTCTTACCCCCAATTTTGTATCACGCAGATCATGGTGGCTCTGCTTCCCTTGAATGAAACCACAGCCCACTCTTTCCTGGGAACTTCCAATTTAAGGCCGTGGTTCCCCAAAGAAGATCCCTAGTATATCTGAGGGCTTAGGAGAACACAAATTCTCACCCCCCTTCCCAGACCTGCAGAATTGGAAATTCTGTAGGTTCACTCAGTCGCCAATGACCTCTCAAGCCCTCTGGGAGCTTCTACCACACAATAAAGTTAAGAACCACTCAAGGGAGCGTCTAAAGAGCCCGACTCTTTTTTGGGATGATGCCACAGTGCTGGACAGACAGTGGTGAAGTGACACAACATCGAATTGTGCGTGATGCCATTGAGGTGGGGTCACAAAGTAAAAAAGAAAATCCCTGTGAGCCAGAAGCCACACACCAGAGGTCACATTTGTATGGCTCCATTTAGATCCAAAAAGCAGGTTAGGAAATGCCAGTGGTGGTGGGAGAGTGGCTGGGGAGTGCTGCTTCATGGAAGGGGGTTCTTTTAGGGGTGATGGGAACGTTTGGAACTAGAGAGAGGATGGTGAACATACTGGAGGTGCAGCTGTTCACTTTTAAGAGAGTTTATTTTAGGTGGTGTGGATTCCTGACATGTGTATGAGAGATAGCTTAGTACAAGGCATCATACCGAGGCATCGTAAGCAGCGTCATTTTGCCCTTACCCCACACCTAAGGGTGTGGCATGACTAGTCTCCCCATGTAATAGATATGGAACCCTGACAGTCTGAATCTGGCATCCAACTTTAAACCAACATGCCATTATCCCCAGGATGCTGAGGTGAAACCGACACCAGCCAGATTAAAAAAAAATATGACCACCCCCAAAATTTATTGAGGATCTATTATGTGCTAAGTACTTAGCTCCTTTAATCCTCAAGTTATTTTCCCCTTTTAGAGAAATGGAACAGTTGCCCAAGTCACCAAGGTCATTAGGGCTGATGATCAAATATGTTTCTCTGTAAGAAATAAAAAATTTCAGATGTAGTAAATATTCATCTTAATTTTTTTTGTATATTTCTAAAAAATAAAAAATGGATCAGGTTTGCAATCCTTTTTGCATGAATAGATTAGAATCATTTTCCCATGTCTTTCAAATTTTTTTCTATGAATACTATTTTTAATGACTACATAGCATTCCCTGATGGCACATTTACATCTATGGCTGGACATTTGTGTTGTTTTCACGAGAGGGCATTATAACTAGAAAAAAATGTTACAAGCAGTGCTGAATCTAGCAAAGCCTCTTCCCTTCAAGGATCAGGACATGGGGTGATCTGATATGGGGAAATCTGTGGCAAGCTCTTGAACAAGTGCCAGGTAGCAACATAGCTGATGCATGTTAATTTCAGGTGCAAATCT
This sequence comes from Uropsilus gracilis, assembly GCA_004024945.1. Classification (NCBI taxonomy): domain Eukaryota; kingdom Metazoa; phylum Chordata; class Mammalia; order Eulipotyphla; family Talpidae; genus Uropsilus; species Uropsilus gracilis. The sequence continues at coordinate 24,045 of PVHY01010904.1, forward strand.
GGGGGGGGGGGTGGGCTTTCATTTTCATGCACTGAAGACAAAGTGAAAATGTCTCGGATTTACCCATTTCACACCATGCAAAGAACAGTTTCAGTCCTTGGCAAGAAGCAGCAAATGTCCCCCAGATCCCATTATCTCCCCAATTTCCAAGTCTTGAGGTTAAACACCAGGTAAACCTACTTAAAAGTCAGAACTTCCATGTCTTACTAGTGTAGCAGTTAAGAATACTGACTGTGGAACCTGACTGCTTGGGTTCGAATCCCAGCTCCACTACTTATTAGCTGTGATCAGTGTTATTAATTCACCAAACCCTTAGGAACCTGTACTGAAAATGGCAGAAGCCTGGGTCCCTGAATGACTATGTGGAGCAAAGATCCTACCTTCCCCACCCAACACATTATGTTGTACCCAGAACATCTTATCTAAGGTCCTGGAAACATGAGGTTGTTTTGCACAATAGCTAGCATATTCCTGCCTCAGATTTCTCCATGTTATAGAACTTTCATGAGGATGGGTAAGTCCTAGAGTTAACATATACAAAATTCTTATACTTGTGCCTGGAAACATTGCTATGTAAAGTCAAACTAATATCAAAACTACCTTGTCAGGTGAGACCCTCTCCTTATTCAGCTCACTCAGGATCTGCCTGCTCCAGCATCACCCCAAAACAAGGATGATGGAACCCTCCAAAACAATGGTTGTTCCCATTGACCCCTCACCCAAAATTCCATCAAAGACATGAAGGATATCCATGAAGACTATCCATGAAGGATAGTACCGAACAAAGCATCTGTGATTTCATCATCAACGGGATATGACTCTAACCGCTATATATTTCCCTGAACTCTTAATAATTCCCAGCATGAAACCCTCTAGTAGGAAGGGAGTTGGTTGTTTTCTCTCTGTGAGTAGTTAGTTCCCAGCCAATTCATTCTGAGCAAGAGTCTTACGTGTTCTGACATACTTCTCCATATGTGATGAGTCAGCACAAGCACTCAGGACCCATAGATCTGTTGGCTTGACCTAGCCAGTTCCCTTAGTCTGAGACAAAACTGTTCCATCAATGGTCCAATCAGTTTCCAATCATAAAACAAAAGACCAGTGATCCATAAATTTGGAGCTTGTTCTGTTCAGGGAATCGCTTATTTTCCTATTGCATATCTACAAAAGGTTGTTTCTTCTCTCATATCTTGGAGCCATGGTTCAACCCCTGCCACACTTTTTTTGAAGCGGGGGGCCTACAGTCCTCTTTGAGATCTTCTGAGAACTACTGACTTTCCACAGTACCAAGTGAAGATGACCTCGAAGGTGGATCCTTCAAGGTAAATCTGAGAGCCTTGTTACGGTAAGTTATAACCAGCTTAAAATTACTCACCCATTTTATAACCATCTCAACAACTGTATTACTTTATTGCTTTGATTACCAAGAGAACATCTAAAAATAGCATCTAAAAGCACATACAAGAAATCCTGAATTGTGCTCACCTCTGGCACAAAGAGCTGAGGGTCTGAGACAAGGGGGGGTTTCCATTTTTGCACTGGGTATCCTTTTACATGGTTTGATTTTCTTTTCTAACCTATGTCAAAGAATGCTTTTTTAAAGAAATAATTGAAGTGTCTGATAGAAAAGAGCTCATCAAGCTTGTTTTTTTTCCCAGTTTTTATTTTATCAAGTTTTTTAAGTTACGAATCCACTGAAAGAAAAAGACAGACACCAAATGGTTTCACTAATCTATGGGATATAGGAAAAACAAGCAAAAGGCCAGGAGGAAAAGTCAAAACAAGCTAACAAGCAAACTAAAGTACACAACTGGAGGGTGTGGGGGGAGATGGGAAGGAGCGGTCAGGAAGGGAAGGTGATGGGTCAATCCTCAGGAAACACAAAAATGTGAAATATATATAAATGAAATATATGATGATTATGATGATGATGATGATAATAATAATAATAAAAAAATCTACTGTTACCTCCATTCCTGTGATAGGGGTTGAAGGGAGATCAGCAGTGGGGAGAAGGTCAGCTTGTAAGTCCACATCAGCTGAGAAGAGGGAAGACGTCCCTCAAGGAGAGAGGATGAATGTCTCTACTGGTCACTAAACTCTCAAAGTAGAGGGGAGGGTATGGCGGACATTTCATTAGGTCTGCAAGCAGTTGTGTACTGGGGCAGGAACAAGATAAAATCTAGTGGAAGTTTGGGGGTACACTCAAGCAAACTGACTCTGAGTTAGGTTGGAGATCAGGAACATGGGTACATGTTCTGGGGTGGGTGGGGAGATAACACATAGCGTAGGCTTAACAGCACCTGTACCCCGACTTCACAGTGAGTGGCTCTGCATTTATTACGTCAAATGGCATGAAACTGCCTTTACATTGGGTCATCTATAAAGCCCATTACTCCCTAGGTTTCGGGGAGGATTGTCTGAACCCAAGCAGGTAGAGCTCCTGGCTCTGTGAGCAGCATACAGTAGGTGCTCAACAATTCATCCCCTTCCTTTCTCCTTTCTCTGGATCACTGGCATGGAACTCAGATCTACTTTGCAGGTATTTGCCCAAGAGAAATGGACAAAGTCACCCTAAAACCTGCCCATGAAGGGGATAGTGGCTTTATTTAGCTCAAGTCACCAAAAACTAGAAATGATCCAAACATCCCTCAATAGGTGAAGGATAAGCTAATTGTGGTACATAATTAGCTTATCTTATACCAGTGGTATAAGAGCAACACAGGGACCCACCTACATGTTAGGCTGAGTTAAGGAACAGGCCCCAAAGGGCCTCCGACTGCGTGATCCTATTTATAAGACCTCCTGCGACAGGCAAAAGCCTGGCCACTAAGGACCCAGCTGGAGGAGGGGCGGAGCACGAAGGAGCACATGGAGGGACTCTGGGGGACAGATGAAACTTTTCTGTATCTTGACTGCGGTGGTGGTTACATCACTGTCTGTTTGTCTGGGGAAAAGAGTGACTTGAACTGTTGGTACAGTACAAATACTTACAAGTAACTACTTGGAACTGCTGGGAGGTGGTAGCCCAGTCAAAAACCACAGACTTGGGGTGGGAGGGGGGAATCAGAGAGGGTTGAAGCAATTGACGTTGATTTCTCAAAGTTCTGGAGGTTGAAGTCCAAGATCAGGACGTATCCTGAGTCCAGCTCCTGGCTGGAGATGTCCCTTCTCACTGAGTCCGGCCCCTGCCTTTGCTTGGAGGTCTCCCCTTCCCCTTCCCTTCCCTTCCCCCTTCCCCTCTTCTTCCCCTAAATGGCACCAGGCCCATCCTCATTGCTGCCTTTGGACCAGTTCTAAATCGAAGGATCTCCCAAAGCCCCACCTCCATATATCATCACACCCTGGGATAGGGACTCAACACAGGGATTTGGGGTGAGCGTCTGGCAGGACAGACATTCTGCTTACACCACCAGTTTTCACAGCTGCAGACACACGAGCTGCTGTGGCTCGGGCCATGCTCATGTCCCAGCTTCCTAAAGCCAGGAAGGGGTCCCAGACATTTATCATTCAAATCACAAAGAGCCACCTGGAGTAACAGCAGGTATGGGCAAAGCCCCCAGTGGCTCGAGAGGCACCTTGCCCAGTCGTAAACTTTGTGGTCCACAGCCACCTCATGGGAGTTGTAAATACAAACATTTTCTTTTGTTATAAAACATATGTTGAGTCAACAGAAATCAGCAAGTCTAGATTGGCAAGAAGAAAATCAAAATCACCTATGACCCCACCCTCCAGGATGGCTGGTAACACTCATGTAGATGTCCTGCTCTCCTGTGTTGCCTAAATAAACGGAGAGTTTTTACTGGGCCACTACATGCAAAACAATGAATCTAGACCACTCCCTCACACCTCGTACAAAGACCAACTCAAAATGCATAAAAGCCTTGGTAAGACCTGAAGTAAGACCTGAAACCATAAAATACATAGTGGAAAATAGAGGCAAAATACTCCAAGACTTATACTTCAGAAACCTCTTTCAGCACCTAGCTATAGATGCTAAAAGAAATGAAAGAAAACATAAACAGCTGGGACTACACCAAATTTACTACAGCAAGAGACAATAACCAAACCAAAAAGAAACCCTATAGAACGGGGAAAAATTTTGCGCTCCATGCAAGTGATAAGGGTCTGATAACAAAGATTCACAAAGAACTCACACAACATAAGAAAAATAAATCAAAAAGCCCAGTCCAAAAATGGGGGGGAAGAACTAAAAAGATACTTTTTCAAAGAGGAAATACAAATGGCCAATAGGCAGATGAAAAAATGCTCAACAGCAATAATAATCAGGGAAACGCAAAGTAAACCACAGTGAGACACCATCTTACACTAGTAAGAATAACCTATACTAAAAAAAAACAGGTACCAACAAAGACTGGTGTGGATGTGCAGAGAAAGGAACACCTTTACACTGCTGGTAAGATTGCAAACTGGTTCAGCCACTATAGAAAGCCATGGAGAGGACCCTCAAACTACTGAAAATGGAACTTAATATTTGATTCATCAATTCCGCTACTGGGAATCTACCCAAAGGACACCAAAACTCTAATCCAAAAAGATACCTGTACTCGGGGAATACAATGATATAAAATATATACGTACATAAGTATGTAAGCAACAAAAAGATTAATAAAAATTATGACTTAAACCACATGTCGATCTATGGAAGTGTGTGATATATTAAAATAATTCTAGCAATGCTTTTATGCCAGTTGAAATAACTTCAGGGTAGTATAATGTGTCTTCATTAATAGCATACTAGAGTAAGAGCTTGCCTGGACAATTTGCCTCTCATTTGCCCTTTGATATATTTAATGCACGCATGCACGCAAGCGCGCGCGCACACACACACACCCCCCAAAATAAAAATTGTATTAAAAAATAAACATAGTTTTTAACTTGTAGAAATGAGATCTTACCCATCATTGATAGACCCCAATCCTCTATTGCCAGATACAGAGTTTCTCACTTAATTGCTATTAAAAAAAACCAAAACAACAACAACCCCAAAACAGTGTTGAAACACACTCCTGACATGATCACATTTCCTCAGTAGACATTCCTGGTATTGAAAGAGAAACTCTGACACATTTTCAGACAGTTCTCCAATTGACACTTCGACACCAGGCGCTCCTGCAAATGCCACCTTCATGCTTAGATTTCTTTTTTTCAACTTAAATTTTTAAAAACTTTCCAAGCTTTTCAAAGTGCACGTGACAGTATTATTTTCACTGGCATTTCTTTTCATAGAATAAAGTCGAATATCGTTTTCTTTTCTTTTTTTTTTTTTCTCATGATCTTATGAGTCAGAGCATTTCTTCCTTATTTCAGTTTTCTCAGTGAGGACAGCCAGCTTTTGCCTACCCACAGGGAAAGCTCTGGTGTACTGAGGCCAGCTCTGGTCTGCTCTGTGTTGCCAGTACTACTGGCTATAGCAAACGTTTTACATCTGGGGGCCTAACCTAGAAATCCCTTTCATAATTTCTTCCTGATTTTACCTTTTACTCTCCTGCTTTAACGCTATTTCCAAAAAGGGGTTTTGGTGACTTGGCAATGGAGAAACCTGGCTGATGCTGCTATAACCAAGTCCTCAGGGTTATGAACATCCCCCAGGGAGTCTGGCTGGTGTGGTGTGAATCAGAAGACATATTCTTCTCCGCAAGCCCCAAGTCCCAGCGCAATAAGAAGACACCAGACACATCCAGACGGAAGGATAGCCTATGAAATACTGACCATTATTCTTCAAAATTCGCCTGGTAACCAAGTCCATGGGAAAACTAAGAAATTCTTAGAGACCAGCAGAGAAGACACGGCAGACACAGGAACCTGAAGTCTCAGACTGGATTAAGAGCAAAAAAGTGCAGTGGTAGAGAAGTTAAGTGATGCGAACATGGACCTTAGTGTGAGATACCCACGTCAGGGTTGGAGCAGAGAGAAGATGCCATCTTGGGACATATGTATCTTGGGAGTCTTGTGACCTTAGTGACTCTTGCTTCTTTCCTTGCTTGTAAAAACATCTTGTTTTTGTTTTTCCCAAAACCTGGTTTCTCTCACAATTGGAAGTGCACAGGTGGGAGGAACCCTAAGAGTTCCCGCTTCAAATATGTGTCTCCCTACTTAGTTTTGGCGCCAGTTTGCACCCAGTTTCAGGAACTCTGAGGACACACTGACCTAGTCAGGGCAAGCTGAGAAGACGCAAACTGTTCACTTTTGGTCCTATTTCTTGCAACTTTTAAAAAGTAAATGTAGAAATTGTATTTTTTCAAAAAAGGATCTTGATCAGGCAGGAGAATTATCCAGGCAGAAAAGCAGAAGGAGGAAAAAGACAAATGAACTCTCTGAGCTTGTGGCTAGGGGTGGGGCGGGTAGGAGGTGAAGGGGAGTGGCTCCCGGTCCTCCTGACGTCACACTGGGTGGTGGAAGGGTGTGGGGCCACAGGAATGGGTCTAGAAAGGTAAACTGAGTCTGGACATTAAAGAGGTCAGTCATCAGGGCTTTGAAAACCAAGAAAATTAGCCTAGATTTGATCTGGCAGGCAGTGGAGGAGGGGCAGAGAGTCACAAGGGCATTGTTAGTTATTTCACTTGTTTCTTTTTCTTTTCTTCTTTTTTTTTTTGAGACTAGGTCTCGCTATTTTTGCCCATGGAACCACAGGCTCACGTTGCCCTGGGTACCACGGACTCAAGCAATCCCCAGCCTCAGCTTCCCAGGCAGCTGGGATTACAGGCACATGCCACCATGCCCAGCTATTCTTTTGGGACTAGGTTTCCCCACGTGCCCCAGCGGGAATTGAACCGTGACCCCTGGCCCCGGCCATGGCTTCCTAGGCTGCCACCTACAGGCATGCGCCACCATGCCTGGCCCTTATTTCAATTGTTTCTTAACTTAGCCCTGTGAGCTCCAGGAGAAGGGCACATACTGACCCCAATCTGGCCCTTCCAGAACATCTGACCTATAGCAAGAACTCAAGGAAGACTGTTGGGACGAATGAGTCTTGCTTTCAAAGTCACTTTTAAGGAGACGTTTTACAAAAGTTTGCCCCAAACGTGTCCTTCACAGGTAAGATCTGCTGCAGGAATGAATCTCTTCAATGTCTCTGGGCTTTTGCACATGCATCAGGTTCTGCCAGGCACAGCTTCTCTGCTGCTGACATCTACCTCCACTTCAGATTTTGGTTCAGATCCCCTCTTCCTGAAAACGCCCCCCTGACTTAACACACTCGGTCAGCTGGTGCTCCCAGGATGACCAGCTACCCCATCACCCCACCCCCACCCCGTGTGGGAGGTAGAAACTGACTCCAGTTCTCCACTGGCTCAGTCACTGGGACATCTGTTTAAAGTGACAGACAAAGCCCCCTGGCCCCATAGTAGAGTTGACATCTGTCACTATATGAAAATAACCCACAGGCAACTCCAATACAAAATGCCACCCTCCACGCAGCGATGAGTGGAGCTGTAACATTTGGGGTCCAAAATTTTTATTTATTTTTTATCATCTCCCCCATGCAAGTATCAACAAACCCTACCCACACCCAACTGGCCAGAGGGTCTCGGGCAAAATGGATGAAGTAAATACGCTCTTTACCCCAGACCAGATGTGAAGAGGCAAAAATGGCCAAGACACAAAATTGACCAAGAATTCAAGGATGACAGCCACCTGCTCCTACACCTGGAATAAAAGGAACAGCGAAAGAACAGTCTGTCTTATGAGACCGGGAGCTTAAAGATGAGAATGTGTCCTCCATGGACTCACCTCCTGGTCCTGCCAGGGTTTTCGGGGTGACCTTGGGTCTGCAGCCTTGCGGATGCTCCCATTAGTGAAGCTCTGGGGACATGATAGAAAGAAGAAAAGTGCCCAGGCATACGAATCACGTGATGCTATGCTCCACACGCTGGCACCGAACCAACGAACGTGCTGTTCAGCACACACAGCAGGGCGGACTGTGGGGTCCCAGGTGTGAGGTTGTCCATGTCAAAGGAGCTCCTAGACCAGCAGCGGTTTTCCACTTGCTGTTTAATTTTTAAAGCCACATCTATTTTAACGGGATCCTCCGAATCCCTGACCTCGGGAGGACTTTGTAAGCAGCTTCCTTCCAGCTGGCCCTGTCTCCCACCTCTCAGCTCTGAGCCTGTTCACTCTGGCTGCTGCTGGGCTTCAGCCAAGGACTCCAAGTTTCCCATAAAAAATAATAAATAAATAAAAACCAGTGGACCCGAGTAAGGTTGGGAATAGAATGAGTGTGGTGAGTCAGTGCCCACTGAGATGGACGTTTGACTAAATACTTCTCACGCAGGAGACACGCTGTTTTCCCATCTTCTCGCTTCTATTTGCCTTTTAAAAGTCAGTGGAAAACCACTTAACAGACTTAAAAAGCAGCTAATGAGTTGCTGCCTGCAGTCTGTAAACATCAGCCCAGACAATGGCAGGCGTTTCTGCTGTTGATCATGAATAAGGGTTGATGGAGCTCTGATCCTGTTAGAGGATAAGCGATTTGGGAGACCCTGTACCCCAAGGGCAGTCACAGTCCTGGATCACCTGAGCGGGGAATGGATTCTCTGCACACCTTTGCCACTGAACACCTGCCCTCCATGAGGCAGGGCTTGGAGACCAGACCCGAGGCAGAGTGATTTTTCTAGGAACCCACACTTGCTACCCCACTGCCTAACCCCAGGGTGACGTGAGGTGAAGGGATGGGGCGCTGGGAGCACAACCAATCAAAATGAGAGGAACGAAGCTTTCTGCCTCAGGCTGTACATTCTTGGGTCACACACATGCCACCCACGGAGAGCCGGCTGTCTGCCTTCCTAAGGGACCCCGGGACTTAGTTTTTCCTTTAATGTTGCCAATGCAGCCACTTCCCAAACACCCGGGGTGATGCAGAGACATGGTTCCTGATAACCTGCAGGACATGAAACAGGATTCGGCCCTGGGGATGTTGATGGAGCAGCGCAGGGGGTGACCTCCGGCTCCTCTTAGCCATCAGATGGTGGAAGCACGCGACATGGGCATTTAGAACAGTGCGAACAATTTGTCACACGGGAAGCACATTATGATGGTGAACTGAGAAGCCAGGATGTACAACAGCAGAGCAAGGCCAGCAAACAGAAAGCCTGAATCAAATGCACAACGTCCACCCTGGTAGCCAGTCTGCCCATCACTTTCCTTCCAAGTTTCCTACAGCGAATCTGGACTTCGTCATCTGGGGGCTCAAGAAAACAACTTTAAATACCTGCCCATTTGGGGTGCACTGTAAATTGTGGCTTGGGGTGCACAGGTTTCATCTCCAGCTTACTCCCTCCCTATTTGAATGGACAGACCCCAAAAATGTCCTTAAAATTGCCAGGCGTGGTGGCACACACCTGTAGTCCAAGCGCTGGGAGGCAAGAGGCCAGGGATTGCTTGAGTTTGTAGGTTCAAGACTACCCCAGGCAACACAGTAAGACCTGGTCTTGAAAAAGCAGTCATGCAAGGTGGGGGGCGCCTGTAATCCCAGCTACCTGGGAGGCTGAGGCTGGGGATCACTTGAGTCCATGGGATCAGGACTACCCTGGGCAACACAGTGAGACCTAGTCTCAGGAAGAAAAAAAAAAAAAGTCCTTAAAATCATGACCAAACAGGGAAGCTGGGTTCTAGCTCTGATTCCTAATTCAGGCAATAACCTCCCCTTTTCTGTGCCTCAGTTTCCCCATCAGACAGACACCTAAGGGCTCTCCAGTATCCTAGGAGCTAACGGGGCCAGCATGTAGGTCTCACGGCTGCTGACTCTGATCAATCCAGGGCCAGAGAGGATAGGAGCACCTGGGTGCTCAGCCCAAGTCAACGACCTGGTTAGAAGGCCATGGCCAGGCCAGTCGAGAGATACTGGTTGGGGCTCAGGGCAGGGGGGAGGGGGAGGCAGTCTGAGGCCACAGCGCATGGAGAGCTTAGAAGAGACCCCCAGAGAGCCAGCCTCTGGGGAAGGGCAGAGATATGCGACCTGAAGCAAGAAAACCAAATCCATGACCCGTTTCTCTGGAAGTACCCGTGCCCCCAGGAGGAGCTGCCAAGGTGCCAGCCGGAAGAAGGGGAGACTCAGAGAAACTGAGTCAGAGAAACTGACTCAGAGAAACTGTCCTACCTGTGCAGGTAGGACAAGGAAGACTCTGAAGAGGAGGGCAAGATCGAGATGCTGAGAAATCACCACATCTGGACTAATTAGGGGCCTAAAACAAGTCCGTCCCGTGGGGTCAGGCCTGGGCCAGCCCGAGGACCCGGGAGGGTTCAGGGGAGCTGGGTGCTAGTCCCAGTTCTGCTGTGTCCTTGCCGTGCCCCTTGGGGTAAGTCTCTGTCTCTCTGAGCTTGTCCAGTGAGAGTGGTCCCTCCATGAGAGATGCTCGAGATCCTTCTGGGGCAGGTGAAAGCTGAAGGTGGCCCAGCCCCAGTCACGGATGGAGGCCTCTGCTGTGGAGAAGGGCATTCTCCCAGCTGTCCACAGCAGGAAGGCCTCTTCCCAGCTCACAGCAGACACAACAAAAGTGAAAGCAAAAGCCAGCAGCTCAGGCACCCCCTTTGCTGTGTCTCCAATCAGAAGGCAGCTGGGTTCTGGAATGTTCCTGGCTCTCAGGGAGAAAACTCTGTTCCTGGAATTCCACCTTCATCTGGAGCCGTGGGAGAAGGGAAGCCCGGAGCCAGAGCTCCCCGCACCCCAACTCTTGGGGCGCAAGTCCCAAGGGGTGTCAGGCCCGGAGAGGGAGGAGAGATTTACCAGAGCCCTGACCTCCTCAGACAGAAGCTGCCAAAGGGACAATTGCCCAGAACAAGTGTCAGCAGGAGACGGGCCGCTGGCCAGGGCTGGAGCCTCGCCTTTCTGCACACAGACCGACTTCCAGACCTTGTGATTCGGAGCCACAGAGCTTGAAAGCTGGTGCTGGAGGACTCATCCTGCCCTGGCCGGGACAACCTCTCTCTGGCAGACGAGTGGGCGGCTTGGACCTCACACCGACCCACAGTCTCCACCCTTGACAGGGGCCACACGTTGAGATCTCATGTTCATCTGTGCCTCCAGTGTGGGGCTCCCACGCAGCCCCCCTTCTTAGGTTCCTCCCCAACCTGCAGGCCAGCCTTCTCTCTCCTAGCGGCCTCCATCAAACGGTCCGACTTCCCAGCAGCCAGATTTATCTCCCGCTGCTGCAGCAGGCTCAGGTGGCTGCCCTGCTCGGAGAACTAGAGTGGAGTCTGTCTGTCTGTCTGTCTGTCTGGTTCGGCAATCTGTCCTGAGCCCCTGAAAGAGCCCTGGGAGGCAGGTGCTCAACAAGTGTTGAAGAGCTGCAAGATGTCTGCCTGATGAAGTCCCACCTGTAGTGCCCTGGCCCCCACCCATCCAGTTCAGCTTCACCCCTCTCTTTACTCTCCCCCCAACATACCCTCCATTGCCTGAGCAACCCTCTGGCCCAGCCTGCCCTGTGCACCCTCTCACACCTCCGTGCCTTTCCCTGTGCTGTTCGCATCCCCCCAGACTCCCTTCCTCCCTAGTCTCTCCAGCTCAGTGTGCAATATTCTCCCTGTCTTTTCTTAAACGCAGTTTCCAGGCTCGCGTTCTCTCCTGAGGCCTGCAGCAGCCCTTGTGATTGGGCACCTGCTCGGCCCTAGGAGGTGCACACGCCCCCCTCCACCTGCCAGATGAAGGAACCAGGGTCCAGAGGGTGAGATACACCAGCCACCCAGCCCCACCGCCCAACCGTGGTGGGGCCTGATGCCACCACGAGGAGGACATAACTCCCCGTGCCCTCAGCCGGTACCACCTCTGTGCCGGTACTACCTCTCTCACCGTACTGGGGGCGCCCCAGCTCTGGGGGGCTCCACCTGGGGCAGGCAGGACCCTGCCTGAAGCCCAGGCTGCACATCAGCCCAGCACTGACAGCCCAGCCTAGGGGCCTCCTCCCATTCCTCTCCCCTGCCCTTTCTCCCAGTGTGGGCCTGGCAAGCTGTGGGAGGGCGGGGTTTGGAAGGAACAGGGCTCCGCAGGTTCTATTGGGTGCCATCGGCCAAGGTAGGTGGAGAAGTGGCTGGACAAATCCCTACCATATGGAAGTCCCGCCGGGTCCCAGAGCCCACCTCTCATCGACGGTATCCTGGAAGGCACCCACCAAACCCAAAGTCCGCACCGGGTCTTGGGGCAACTTCTCCCGGGTACCCTCCGGGGTGCGCAGGCCCCGCCCACCTGACCACGCCCACCCGGCCCCGCCCACCCGGCCTCGGAGGCCCCAAGGTGCCCGCGCAGGGACCACCCGCGCCGCCCCGCCCCCCGCGGCGGGCCTCGGAGCGCAGCCGCCCGGGTGGCCCGGGTCTGGAGGGCCTGGGCGGGGCTGGGGCAGCCGTCGGGACGTCCAGTCTCCCCGCCCCCCGGCCCTGGGTCCGCGAAGGTCCTTCCCTGGCAATGCCCGTCTCTCCAGCAGGCTGGGCGCTCAGCGGCCACGCGCGCCCGGGCGCAGACGAGCTCGGAGCGGCTCTCCAGAGCGCAGCGCGGCGGTTCCCACCTCACCGCGAAGAACCCTGCGGACCCCCGCTCTGCTCCCGCAGCCCCCCGCCGCCCTGCTCCCCGCACGTACCCGCGCGAACGAACGCACGGATCCAGATTCCTACAAAGTCTCCACTTCCAGAGGGAGTTGGGGTGGGGGAGGGGGCCCCGCGGGTGGCTTCCGGGGCCCTCCGGGAAGTTCTGCTCCGGGCAGCGGCGGGAGCGTGTCCCCCGCCTCCGGACCCGAGCCCCGCCAGGCTGCCGGCCCCACCCGAGCCCCGCGAGCACGGGGACCCCGCGCGATTTCGGGGGGCCCCAGGGTGAGGGTGCAGCGTCCTCCGGGGGCAGAGCCCGGCAGGAAGCTCTTCGCCGGGCGGACACGCGGCCCCGGACGGCCCCGACTGCCCGCGCGACCCTGCGGGAGCCCGGGCATCCCGCGCGCGGCGCTGCGGACTCACCCGGCGGCGGCGGCGGCGGCGGCGCAGCTCGGTGTCGGCCGGGACTGCGGGCGCTGAGACCCCGGCCCTCCTCGCGGGGCTGCTGCGCCGGGCGCGGGCGTCCTGGGGCTGGGGGCTCGGGGGTCCCGATCGCGGGAGGCTGTGGCGGAGAGGGCGGCCGACCTCTGGGGCCCGGGATGGGGCCGCAGGAAGCGCGGCCGGGAGCGCGGCGCGCGGGGGGAGGGGCCGCGGGGGCGGAGGGCGGCGCCCGCCCCGAGCGGCCCCGCGAGGCGCCGCCCTCCGGCGCACCCACTCCCGCCCTTCGCGCCCCCCCCCCGAGCCTGCAGGTGACCCCCGAGCTGTGAAGCGTGGCGCCCACGCTTCCCTCCCCTGGGTCGTGCGCGGCGGGGTCGCTGAGCCCCCCTCGGGGGTGGGGAAGCTTGGGGACACCCCCTTGGGAACGCGGAGTGGGACTTGGATTGGGGGTGCTGAAGACCCCGCTCCCCCAGACCCGCCGCCGGGGCGGAGGCAGAGCTCGGGGGCCTGCTCTGCACCTGGCCGGGCCTCACCTGGCCTGGCGCTGCGCGGGTCTCGCCCCCACCCCGAGACCCGGGAGGCCGGGCCGGTCCCGCCTGGAGCGCCCCGAGCTGCTGCCCGGCGAGGTGCCCATGGGCGGCGGTCGGGAAGGAGGAAGCCAGTTTTTAAGAAGCGTGTCAGCTCAGGCCCTCGCCCCGCTCCCCACCCATTCCGGGTCCCCTGGGCGCCCTCCGAGTCGCAGGCCTGCGGCGGAGCCCAACTCCGGCTTCGGGGAGCCGCCGCCTGGCTTCGCGGGGAACTTGCCCAGCGGGGCGCAGCCACGTGCCCCCGCCCTGCCCGGGGGCCCCCTGCGGCCACCCGGCTCTGGGGTCTGGGCAGGGTGGGGCCGGTTTCCTGGGCGTGTCTACCTGCGGCCATACTTCTGGCCCTACCTGGAGGTTCGCCCCAGAACCTGCGCTGTGACCCAGCTGGGCCGGGCCGGTCCCGGACGACACCTCGGACCTGGGCGCTCAGCGCGGAGGAAGGCAACCGCCTCCTGATCTGCTTTGTTTTGAACTGCGAGGGCGGTCAGGCGGGGCCCCTCCCCATCCAGCGTCCAGCCCTTTGAAGTTCAAACTCAGAAGATCCAAGAGGCGCCTGGCGGGGCGGCAGGGAAACACGCTGAGGGCAGAAGGCGCCTCCTACCGGGAGCCGCCCGGCCAGGGCGGAAATTGGACACCGTGGTGGTGACCGCAGTCAGGGTCGCGTCCAGACCCTGGGATTCGTGGTATGCACGTCGGTGTGCTGTGTACCTGGAGTTGCCACACGCTGTTTTCTCGTGGTCGCTTTTTCACTTGCACAGTAACTGTTTCTTTGGATCCCTGTGTCCGCAAAATGGCAAATTGGGGCTACCTTGGGATTTGGGGGTGTCTTGGGATTTGGGGGTGTCTTGGGATTTGGGGGTGTCTTGGGATTTGGGGGTGTCTTGGGATTTGGGGGTGTCTTGGGATTTGGGGAAACAGACTGATGAATGTTCACGAGTCTAACAATAGCTACTGTTTCTCACATCCTTACCGTGGATCTTAACTGTCCATGTCATTTCATCCTCATAACAACCCTGGGGAAGATTCCTGGTGACACCCCTTCACAGAAGAGCCGGTTGAAACATCCAAAGCACGGCCACTTGCCCAAGCTGGGGAGCACGTGGAGCCAGCTGGGGAGCACAAGCCCCCAGGCCTGTGCGCTCTACCACAGAACTCCTTGGCCGGCCTGCGTGTCCTCTGCACAATGAGCTGAGGGTCCCAGGGGTCTGCACCTGCTCTTTGGGAAGACGTCACCTTTGTCCCACTCTGTCTGCCTCCTGTGCTCTTTGAGGATAGGGACCCCTGTACCCGGCGGGCTTTGCCTGTCCCCACCCCCCGTAGGTACTTATTAAGCCTTGGCTGTGTAAGTGGAAGCTGCAGATAACAACACCAGTTTAGCAAAGGGGGGAGCCCCTCTGTGCAGGCAGGGACATGCAATGACAAGGCTCCCATCTGCGAGCTGTGTCTTCCGTGGCAAACTTCAGTGAACCTGGGTACCTTCCAGGCTCCGGCCGAGTGATGGGCAACAGTCACGTAACTCTCCGATAAGACCAGGAACCTGGTTTCCATTTCCTTCTGCAAGGCAGACTGGGGAGAGGCCTGGCTGGGGATCATCATTTCAGACTGCGCCGCTGCACCCACCTGGAGGCGAAGGGCCTCAGTACTTTTCCATGCCAGGATCCGCCCTGCTCTGCTGCAAACCCAACCGGGCTGGTCTCCCCTATCTCCCAGATCATCTTCGGAGTGTGCCCTGTAGGCAGGCTCACCCTGGCGAATCTGGGGAGAGGTTGGAGGAAGTCTCAGCCAGAGCCACCCGCAGGAAACACTGAGAAGCTGGCGAAGGAAGCGTGTTTCTCCCTTTAGTCCCTTAACGCAGCTTCCACCTGGTGTGTTTCTCTGAAACTTCCACCTCCTGAGTTCCAATGAGGAGCCTGACTTAAGGAAACTGCCAGCTTACCCCACTAGGTGTTGACAAGGACATGACAAGGGCGTGAGGGAAGAGTCTAAAAAAGAAACCCCAAATGGCGGGATTTCTGCTGTTAGGAGAGCAAGCAGGAAGGTGACAGTTACCACCTGAGCCTCTTGTCCCACAAACTCTGCCTCTACTGTGCTATTTGATTTTCACACTAGCCTTAGGAGGAACATGTCTATTAGTTCAGTTTATAAAACTCAGAGAATTTATATACCTGGATCTGCTGGCCAAAAGGAGCTGGATTTGGATGGAGGTGCACGCTTATGCATAACCCTATGCTAGGAACACAGGTGGTGCCGGAGTTGTGGCTGCCCGAAGATGTTCATGTCCTGGTTCCTAGAATTTGTGACTATATCCCCTTACATGGCAACAGGGACATTGCAGGTGTGATTAAGGGTCTTGAGATGGGGAATTTATCCTGATGGAACCAATGTGGTTGCAGGGTTCTTACAAGAATGAGGCAGGAGGGAGACCCAGGGACTTGAAGCCGAGGTCAGTGATGGGGCTGGTGTAGGTGTTCATCAGGTAAGGGAGAGGAGCAGCTTCTAAAAGCTGAAAAAGATCAGAAGTGGGTTCTCCCCTAGACCTGCTAGAAGGAGCACGACTCTGTCGACACCCTAATTTTAGCTCAGGGAGAGCTATTTGGACCCCTGACTTCCTGAATTGTAAGACAACCCATTTATGTGTGTGTATGTATGTTTAAAGACTAGGTCTCACTATGTTGCCCGGGGTAGTCCCAAACCCATGAACTCAAGTGATCCCTAGCCTCAGCCTCCCAGGTAGCTGGGATTACAGGTACACACCACCACACCCGGCCATTTGTGTTCTTTTAACTTTTGAAGTTTATAGCCACATGTTACAGCAGCAATAAGTGACTCATACGGCCTGCAAACTCAGCTAAGTAGGCAGATGTTTAATTCACTGTCCACCAAACAGGTTTTCTCATAAGAAGCACTAGACTACAGCTTACTCTCTCCCCTCCCTTCCCCTCCCATCTAAGAAGATATAAGATCTTCTTACATCTCTGGTCATCTTTGAATAGTACCTGTTCCCCTTAGGTATGGCCCTCCCATCATTCATGCACCTACATAACCACCATCCTGCTCCCCCATATCTCCTTTCCCCTCCTCTGATCACTCTAGCTCCTCTCCCTGCATGTCATAGATCGATGACACTGGTCTCATCTTTTTTCCTGGAACATTGCCCTGTTCCTGGGTGAGGCCCCGCACTCCTGGAACACAGCAAAGCAGGCTGCTCAGATCTCCAGGCACAACTGGGAGGTTCTCCAGACGCCTTGATTTTGGAACTTTCTTTGGTGTAGGAGACTGTCCCGTTTTCTCCAGACCAGTGTGATCTCTGAACCCCAAACCTCCTCATTCATCTGCATTGTCCTATCCTTTCCAATTGTAATGGAGTGGAGGGTGGGTGCTGAGAGGCAAAGGCTGAAGTCAAAGCCTGTTATAGGTGGTGGCCCCTTGAGAAGGGTGCAGGTAAGGATGAGACATACCTGGAGGTCAAGAAGGAATCCGTGTGCATGGAAATGCTGATGAAGAGTATATGAAGCTGCAGAGAAAGAAAGAGGGGCCATTTTATGGGGTTTGTCCCTGAGAGGTGGCTGTCTCAGAGACTGGCCACCCTGGGATTTGATCACCCTGGTATAGAGGAGAAACTTGAGTATGGGCTTTTTGTTTGGAAATGGCAGGTATGGGTCTCTCGGAGATGAGAGAGGTAGAGTTTCTAGAAACTATAGTATGAATCTCACGAGAAGAGAGAGGTAAAGTTGTTGAAAATGGAATCTGTGAACCCCCCAACGACGGAAGGTGAAGTTGCTAGAAAACTGGAATCTGGACCTGGCAGAGAGGAGAGGAGGCTTGCTGGAAGCTGAAGCTGTGAACCTCCCAGAGAAAGGGGGTGGGGCGAACCTGCTGGAAACTTGAAGTTGAACCTCCCAGAGATGGAGACAGGTAAAAGCTGTTGAGACACCATCTTGACCTTTTGTTTGAAATAGGGAAGACACTACCTTAGAAGCATGGCTTTTTGTCTGGAATATTTGTTTCAGGTCTGCAGTGGCAGGAAGACGCCATCTTGTTTAGGACTTAAGACTGGACCATAACTAGGGTAAGATGACTGGTCACTTGTGGCCTCGGTGACCCTTTGTTTTCCCTGTTTGTGAAATAAACCCCATGGTTGTTGTTCCTGGAGCCTGAGGTCGCTTGCAGTTGTGCATGTGGGTGAGAACCCACAATGACCTGTCCTCTGTCAGGCACTGTCCTTAGATCGGCTGCAGCCTCCTCTGGTTGCTGTGGTATTATCGCTCTTATTATTCATCCTTGTCCTCTCCTCTTGCACCTGATTTCATGTGGAGTCCCTGCTGAAATGAATCAGGACTTGAGCTCTGGGATTCATACTGGGTGATGAATGGTCCTAAAACAGAAGAGTCCCCAATATTACATTGGCCAGAGTCTGGGTTCTTCTACCCATGTGCACAATTGCAAGACCACTCTGGTTCAGATAACAATTTGTTTATTTAACAAACAAGGGAAAACAGTCACCGAGACCACAGGTGGCCAGTTATCTTATCCCAGCTACTGTCCAGTGTTTCCAAGTCCTAAACAAGACTGTGCTTCCAAGATGGCGTCTTTCACATTCTAAACAAAAGACCAAGATGGCGTCTTATCAGATTTCACCTTCTCCCCTCTCTGGCAGGTCCACGGATTCCACTTTCCAGCAAGTTTACCTCCTGTCTTTGGGAGGCCCGTACTTAAGTCTCTAAGAGCTTTCTCCTCCTCCAGGGTAGCTGGCTCCAGAATGAACACCATTCAGGGCTGAATCCTATGATGGCGCCCTCAGCGCTGCTTCTTACATATCCTTTATCAGAGTTTCCACCTCCGCTGATTCTTTCTTGTCTTCAAGGCATGTCTCATCCGGTGCTCTTTTTCCTTACCTGTACCCCTCTCAAAGGGATGCCACCTGTAACATCAGCTTTGCCTGACAGCCCTGGTTACAGGATGAGATCAAAATGAAAACATGTTTTAAACTGGTGTGTGAAGAATTGATTTGGAAGACAGGAATTTCATTATTATTATTATTTTTTTTTGTAAAGGCAATGACTACTCCCACGAAGAATCTTTCAGTTATATGAAGTTTTGTCTTATGAACTGTTCATTCATATTTTGTTTTGTTCTCCCCGTGATATCGGGTCCAAAAGAGGCAGAAACCTCTAACCAACAAGCCGCATCACCCGCATGTAGCAGTTGCCAGACAAAAGCAGTTTAAACAACAGGTTATTATCAACAAGGGAAATTAACCAGGAAAACAAAAAGTCCTTAATGTCCAAGTGGCCAGTTATCTTACCCCAGTTACCATTTAGTCCAAAAATCCTAAACACATGTCCAAAATGGTGCCCCTTGTAGGCACTGCAAAGTCCAGTCTTTCTCCAGCATCTTTTCTTTGCTTTTTTTCTCGCTAGCATGCCGAGCTGCTCTGCTTCTCCAAGGCTCCTCAAACTTTTCCAACAGCTGCTGATGCAAACTCAGCTTTCCAAATATACTACTTTGCTGCGGCTCCAAGTGTTTTGTTTACTAGGCCTGCCTTTGGTGGCATCTGGCCAAATCCACCAGGCCTGCCCTCAGCAGCCTCTGGTCACCCCCAACCTGCCATTCTGGCATCCGACTCCACACCGGCTACTTCTCCTCTGGCCACTCTGCCACCATGGCTCCTTGCCACCACCAGCTCACTCTTCTAGAGGGCTTCCCCTGGCAGGCCACATGGACCTTTTCTCTCAGTCTGCCATTCTCATCTCCTCTTTTTTCCCCTATCTCTTCACTAGCCCTTTTAATATGCCCTTTGGCACTTCCCAGCTCCCCATTTTTCTCTCATGCAGGGTCTGTCTCTCAGACTCTGCCCACCAGGATATTTTGGCGCCGATACAATTTTCACCTGCGTCACTGCCCTGTATCAGGTACGTACAACTTACAGACTCTTATATTTGGGAATCTGGAAGGAGCCCAAACTTTGAGGCAGGGTCTTGTTTTTTATTTTTTATTTAATAGTGCTGTGCAGAGCTGTGTATTAAACAGAATCAATTTCTTAAATTTAAAAATGAACAGAAATGGCAAAATATATTCAGATTTGAAAGCACGTAAGAGCATAGGTTTCAGCACAAGACTCCTCCTCGCCACCAGGCAGCGTCCTCCAGTCCTGCCTGGCCCTCTAAGGCAGCACTCTGGGGGGCCAGCCTCTCTGCCCTTTGATTTCGGGGTGCTTTTGCTATATGGCTCTTGCTAGCCACCAGGTGGCACCGTCCATCCCTTTTCGTCCCTTCGGCCCTTGTGGCCCTTTCAGTTCCCCCTGGGCTCTCAATCACTTCTCCGCCTTTCCATCACCAAGGGTGCTGGCCATCATTATTCTGCTCTTTGGCGCAGTTCCCTGGCTCCTCCTACCCCTGGTTTGCGATTTTCCCACATTACCACCCCACGCCACAAGGTGGAGCACGCCATTCCTGATGGCTTACTTTTCCCAGGAGCCTCTCCTTCCTCAGCCATTCAGGTTCCCCTGAATCAGTTCATTAATGGGGGCCTTTTCAAAGTCACTAGAAATGGGAGGTTCCCAGGCAAAAAAAAAAGTGTGTGTGTGTGTCCAAATGCCTCTCCAGACAGAGAAGACACTGGAATTTGTTATGGAGTGCAAACCCTGGCCAGATCCAATCCTGCCAACCTATAATACCTGCCATAAGTGCCTTTGCAGGAGTTCTCGTGCTGTTGAGCATACTGTGTAAGATTCTATTCGGAGACATTGTGCCTTGAGTGTTGCAGTTGAACCAGGATGTGGTAGAAGTTTTTAAATTCCAAATTTCTACATCAGTCCACACACACGTGCACGCGCATACACACTCATACACAAACATTAGAAAAGGTGAATCAGTACAGTTACAGAACACAAAACTAACACACAAAACTACACAAAACTCAGTTGTTTCTATATCCTAATAATGACCCGTTGATAAGAGTCAATAGAAAAACAGTACCACTTACAATCATGTCAAAAAGAACAAAACACCTGGGAAAACAAGGAGAAGGAAAACCTGTACAATGGAAAATAAAAGGCTATTGAAAGAAATTGAAAATACAAATAAATGGAGAGTCTTTGTTTATGGTTGGAATAATATTGCTGAAAGGTGTGGATCAGGTAAAGCACAGTGCAGTCCTGATGAAAATTCTGATGACAGTATTCACAGACACAGAGGAACCATCCTGAAATGCGTCTGGGACACAGAGGACTGGGACGACCCAAACACTCTTGAGAGTGAAACTAGAGGCAGCTCCTCCCTGAACTCACACTGTGCTTTGCACACAGTCTCAACTAAAGTTACAGGGTTTAATAGATTAAAGTGAGGGGTTGAACCCAAGAAGCAGCCTGATAGATTTTATTCCAGAAGCCAAGAGTCTGAATTTAGTTGATGTGGATAGGAAGAGTCATTGACACTAATGATCTAATTATTCTGGATGGAAGAGAATTATTCTATTATTCTATTCAAACATGTCCCAAATGAAACATATGCTGGTGCTGGAGGAAGGCCATGCTGGACTCCAGCTCTTCTTTTCTAAAGAACGCCTGGTGGAGATGTGTGATTGAGCACCCACATTTGCAGCTTCTTTATCTGCCTCACTGTCAACAGTGGGGTGAAAAGACTAGCTTCACTGCTGGTGGCAGGGGCCCTGGCTGGTAAAAGGGTGGGGTCTGCTCAGACTTGGAGTCTAGGGGTGGCTTGGTCTTCCTGTCTCCTAGACTTGGAGTGGGGAGGGGTGTCATCCCCAGGAATTTTAAATGTTCCCCAATCGCTATTACAGATCCACTGTAATAAAGACGCACAGATCAGTGGGATGGAGCAGAGAGCCCAGAAAGCCCCACCAGGTATCATCAATTTGCCACCAAGGCGCCAGGAACAGAGAGCACAGAAGGAAGGAGCTGGGTCGGGAGGGGGCACACTCAATAATAACAAACCCAGATGCTTTGTTCCTCCAGGCCCAATAATGAATCCCAAGATACCCCTGCACTGGGTGCTGATTGCACCCCCTTCTACAGCCAGCCTTCCCCTGCCCTTGAACTCACCAGTGTTGTCCAAGTCCTTGGGGTTCCCAGATCAAAGCACAGATGACACTTCAGTGGTGGGTCCAGAAGAGAGCAGGTTGCTTATAGCACCACTTCCCACCTAAGTCCTTGGGGGAGCCACAGAAAGGAGGTGGAGGTAGAACAGTCAGAGGTGCTGCCTGCACCTGCAGGGGGGGTGGACAGGACACATCCCCAACACACTCTCAGTGGCCACACTTGGCAGTTGAGCCGCAGTCTGATAGTTTGGAAATCCAAACTTAAATGGAGGCGAATATACCATGTCTTCTCCCAAAATAGTGTTATTGACTATGTCAGGAAGCCACTGGAATGGACCAACTGGTCTACCTGGATTTAAAAACTTGCTCAAGGACTTGGAAGCAACCTAAATGCCCCCAAACAGAGGACTGGATGAAAAAGATGTGGTCTATCTACACAATGGAATATTACTCATCAATTAAAAATGACAAATTTGAGGATTTGATGATAACATGGATGAACTTAGAAGAAATCATCTTAGCAGAAACAAGTCAAAAAGAAAAAGACAGAAACCAAATGGTTTCACTAATACATGGACATAAGAAAAAAATAAACAAAAACCATGAGGAAAAGTCAAAACAAGCTAAGCACCAAACTGAAGCACACAACTTTGGACAGGGAGGGAAAGGGGGGAATTGTGGGGAGGGTGGGGAGGGTGGGGGGGTGAATCCCTGGGATTACAATGATGTGAAATTTATATATAAATAAATATAAAAAATACATATATAAATAAAAACTTGCTCAGATTATTTAGCAGTGACTGTAGATGATTCGATCAGCCCAGCCCTCTCACATTTTCCAAGGCTGTGCCACTGTGCCCACAATACCTATCCTCACCACCAGGAGGTGCTCTTAGCCATTTCTGTGCTCTGCCCTCAAGACTCAAACATCCCTCTGTCCTTCATTCACCATCTGCTCTCTGATCACTAACTCTCATTTATGTCTCATCATGTGCACCCTGTAATTTACTTAACCATTCCCTGGGGTTTTATTCAGATTGTTTTAATTATTTGTTGCTATAAAGAGCTTTTTTACACATAATGATTTCATCTGTAATTCAAAGCATTTCCTTAGATCATTTCCCACAAACAGAATGACTATATCAAGCAGTATAAGCATCCTAAATTCACAATTCTCTACAGGATAGTAGAGAATACTGATTTATTCTTTTCTCAGGAATGAATGAGAGCACATATTTCACCTCACCTTTGCAACATTTCACTTCCTCTTCCAAGATTTTAGATGCAAAGTGTGCATGAGAACCAACTATACAAAAAAGCTGTATTATGTGTCAGAAATACTTAACTACTTCAGACCCTCAAAATAAACAACATTAGCTCAGAAGTACTAACAAATGAAGAGATTAAAACACCTGTGAAATTTAGGAGGTAAAATAGAAAAGGAATAAAACTAGCAGAATAACCAGATGTTCTCCAAACACATGTTCTTTTCAGATCACTCACATAGGAGATTCCAGTCTCTGTCTCCACGGTAGCAGGGTTCACAATGGCACCCCAGCCACCTGGATGGGGACAGGAGAGAAGGATCTAATGAAACCTCCTGCACCCCATCCTGCTTTCTCCTGCCCCATCCTTTGGCTGCATGCAAATGACTCCATGAACACAGAGGAGGACAAAATCACCCCATGAAGAACCTCATCTCCTAAATGATCACATGGAGTGCCGCCCAGTCAGAAAAACACTGAAATGAGAGAGGGCTGGATTTTATAGGATGAAACATCAGGAACTCCAGGTTTCATAGGTTACAGCAGCTGGGTTCATTACTGTGACCGTGACAAATGATTTCCTTAATAAGAACTGTATCCTAGGCAGCTAGTTAAGTGTGGGATCTTTCTGTATTTCATCCTATAACAGAGTTATCCCCAGGGGAAGTGGAGATCCTAGGTTCCCTGCCCTGCCCCGAGGAAGCGTGGAGCTGGGCAGGGAGGTGGGGCTAGAAGACTGGAAGAGAGGAAGGCAAGATGGAAGGGACTGGAAGAAGACCTGGAGGAGGCATACGAAGATGCCAGCTTGCTTGTAGGTCTTATACTTCTTCCAGGGACCCAAAAACATGGAAGGAGACCTTGAAAGAGACAGAGATGTGCATGAGAGACCCGTGGGGGAGACTGACAATGGCAGCTTTATCTTGACTTGGATTCAGCTTTTGCTTTTCCTTCCAAGTTTCCTGGCTCCTTCTGTCTCTTCCCCATGGGCCCCACCAGAAGATGCCTTGGACTTGCTTAGGCTCAGTGGTTCTGCTTTGGGTCAACCCTGTTTGATTGGGCATTCACCCATGAGGGGATGAGCAACTGGGTGTTTGCTGGAGAAACTTTTAAGCTATATTCTTTCTCTAGTACACACTAATTTTATTTAAGTTCCTTCCCACTGAAGGTCTTATGTGCTGGAGTATGTTGTGTCTTGATGTGGTGGATGGCATAGCCTATGTAGAGCAGGTAGTTTTGGGAGTCCTGGGGGACTCCTTTGGGGGTCCTGGGGGGGGCCCTTGCCCTGCCCAATAACAAACATACACTAAAATTTTCTCATACGATTTTTAAACTCCCTGTGATGAAAACTTTTAGAAAATCAACAATAGAAGGCTGCTTTCTGAATATCCTGAAGGTGATATATACCTTGAATCAAGAACCAAGCCAGAGTTAAATTCAACTCTGGAGGTAATCGACTTTGAGAAAGGATAATTTATCATCTATCCCAGTGAGTTCTAGAAGTTCTGAACTATTGAACTGAGTAAAACAAGCTTTTATTGTGTCAACGCTTGATTTGATACAATAGAATAGTTTCTTTGTGGATTAATACACCACAGGTAACTCCCTTTTCAAATTTCACTCTTTTCTGCTATGCTTAATGTCATCTTTTTTCCCCACACAAAATTTTTTTTAATTCCAGTAGAGTTACTAGATACAAAAATAAAAATTGAGCAAAATTCATGAGGTGCTAAGATCTTGGGGCACAATTATAGTTAATGGCCTGTTTGCAAATACTAACTCCATGGCTCATGATCCAAATTTGAGTTTCAGAAATGTTTAGAAATATAGCAATTGCTCTTGAATGTGTGGTCTCTTTTACAGACCATAAGAATAATACTAACTGCAAGTAAGCTATCTGAGGACTTAAACATCTAGAAGTTCATAACAAGTACAAGGAAGAGGAGCTTCTGTTTTACAGACAGCCTTTAGGGGCCATTCTGGGATGAGTTTGATCCAGTTGTGGTACGCTGTCTTTTTCCTGAGCTGAATGTGGGAAACTGGCTTCTCTTGGACAATATGGGGGTGGATTTTCTTTCCACGAACCATCAGCATTTAATAACTTTCAGAAGCTAGTTATTTATTATAGGATGTCCTTCCGTGATATGTGTGAAGTGCAAGATGCTGGAGTTAACTTCTGACACAGGATGAAGAACTTCTTTGTGTCTTGCATTCAGCTGAGCCAAGAAGACAACTTTCCCACTGAAGCTTCAGTAGCACAAACGTCTCTGCGGATCTGAAGTTGATGCTTAAGCTTGTCTGGTCTACATGACGATGCGTAAAAAGATCCAAACAATCTCATTCTGTTAATTCTCTTGGAAACCAAATCAAGTAGTAATGACTATTTGGGACCAGATAAAATCATCTCCCCTCCAAATTCCTTGGGGGGGGGATAACAGGAGAGGGGCACAACCCAGGATACTAGTTCTTCCTTTCCTTGGCTTATTTCCACCATCCCTCCTCCTCCTCCTGAACTAGGAAACCCCCTTCTGGTCCTAAGCCTCAGAGTCTATCCTGCTGTCTATGTTCACCAGCCGGTTCTGTTGCCCGGGACCTTCTAGACATTCCAAACCCAAGAACCAGGACTCACATTCTTTCTCCACTATGTCATCCCTTCCTGGAGACATATGATAACAGCTGTCTGAATCCTGGGGGCGGAGAGGCTCTTGAAGCGATAAGAAAAACTGGGAATGAAAGAAGACAGCAGTTCATTCAAGATGTCAGTCCTCATCATCCTTCTACAAGCCAGGCACCGAGCTAAGCTCTTTAATGCATTATCTCATGTCAAGCCAAACGGGAAACTGGAGAGACGAAAAGCAGGGACATGAAGTATTTATCCAAAGTCAACAGCTGGTGAAGGACGAGGGACAGGAGCTTTTAGCTCGAGACATCCAGGCAATCCGCATTGCGCTGCACGAATTACGCCTCACTACTCGCAGGCCTGGTGCCCCTCCTGCTGATAACTAAAATAAAAAAAAAGGGGGAAATATTGGGAGCTGACCTGGCCTGACCAGGGGACCTATGTGATACATCACCCATGCGGTGGAAACACCCATGGGTGACAGTGTCCA
>PVHY01010905.1:0-50010 GCA_004024945.1 Uropsilus gracilis
GTTTTTGAGAAATGAATAAGAATTTCTCCATCTAAGCTTTAAGAAGTGGTGCATTAGGTACCCACCTTGTGCTTCTAACATGCTCACCCTTCTGAGAGGTGGGTCCTGGATGAGACAGTGTACAAGGTTTCACCTTGTAAAGTGTGAGTGAGTGAATATTAGGCTCAGTGAATAAAGCTTCAGAGAGGAACATGGAGACACACTGGAGGCTCAGTGAATTATTTGTGGAAAGAATTTTGTTGAACAATGGAGGTGATTTTACTGTAAGGTAAGATGAGATACTTTTTGAATATGCTTGCACCTTCCCAGACCAGACAATACTTGTTTCTTCAGGTTCTTGAGGTCACTAACTTCTCTGCCATGAGATGTGATATCCCTATTTCATCCTGCACTAGTGATACCCTTGAAATATCCACTGAGTCTTAGATTTTTTGTTCTTCTAATTTTAAGTTTTTAATATTTTAGAGCAGTTTTAGACTCATAGTAAAATAGAGTGGAAGGTAGAGATATTTCTGACCCACACATAAATAACTTCCTCCATTGTCAACATTATCCTTGTCAGAGTGGACCTTCTGACATTTGAACTCACACTGATGCCTTTCAATCACTTGACTTTCAATCAAAGTCTATAGTTGACATTAGGGTTCACCCTGGTTGTCATTCATCCTATGGGATTGCATGAATTTACAGGGATATGTATGCATCATTATAATTCTTAGATAATAGTTTTATTACGCTCAAAAAAACCTGTGCTCTACTTTGTCATCCATTCCCTTACCTGCAGTTGATGGAAAATACTCGTCTTTTTACTGTTTTTATAGTTTGATCTTTTCCAGTTGGAATCTGGTATTATGTAGCCTTTTCAGACCAACTTCTTGCACTTTAATACGCAATTAAGAGTCCTTCACATCTTCTTTTGGCTTGTCTACTCATTATCCTTTGGCAATAAATAATATTCCACTGTCTGGATATGCTCTGGTTGCTTCCAATTTTTGGCAATTAGGAATGAAATGGTTGTAATATCTGAGAGCAGGCTGTGTATGGACATATATTTTCACCTCTGGATTAATACCAAGGCACAAAATTATTGGATCATATGATAAGATTATCCTTAGTAAGAAACTTCCAAACTGTCTCCTAAATGACTGTACTATATTGATTCCCGTCAGAGATGGATGAAAGTTCCATTGCCTCACAACTTCCCCAGCATTTGGTGCTGTCAGTGTTTGGGATTTTGATGATTTTAAAAGTGTGTCGTGGTATCTCATTATTGTTTTAATTTGCATTTCTCTGATGATATACACGTGGGGCATCTCATCATATGCTTATTTGCCATCTGTAAAGTTTGGGTGAGCTGTCTGTTTAAATCTTTGGCCCATCTTTAAATGAGGTTTTTTGTCATCTTGTTGAGTTTTAAGAGTCCTTTGTGTATTTTGTATACAGTTCTTTAGAAGATGTGTCCTTTGTAAATATTTTTCTCCCAGTCTGTGACTTATCTCTTATTCTCTTAAAAGATTCAAAAATTAAGATTTTTTTTTTACAAGAAAGATCTTGTGTTTTTATTATATTGTGTTCACGGGCTCTGTTGGATTACACTCCACTATAAGATACTGATTTAAAAAGGTAAAATGATTATGTTTGATACAAAATACAAACTTTTTGTCACTTTGCTAATGAGTAGAGTTACTATTACTTATAGTCTTATGACTAAGTATTTGGATCTTTAGCACAATCAAACCATAGGCAAGTTCAACCAGTCAGAGAACAGGAGCACCTTAGTTATCACAGTGTCACTCAGAAGGTTGTTTATGTGTCTGTCAGAAGGCAGTAAACAAGTGTAGAACCTTGATGTAGCTCTGGGTCAACAACATATATTATGGCTTTATTAGTGCTCTCGAGTATCTCCACCTCTCCTAGCATGTTATTAGCAGCCTACTTTTTGCCACCTCTTACTCTTTCATTGTCTTGATTTTTGATTTGACCGTCTAACTTTAGGATAAAGTGGGGTTATCCAAATGGCAAAAATGAATCGATTATCAGTTGATATAGAAACAACTGTATCTACTATAGAAATAGAGGACATGCACAAAGAATAAAACAAAGCAACTCAAAGAATATAAGTACTCTTCTGTATGAAGGCCTTTGGCCTGGAAGCTTTGGGGTTCATAATGTTTGGATGGCATTTCCTTTCTTCCCTTTTCTCCAAAGGGTGGTCTCCATGCTCTGGGAAAGAAAAAGGGAAGTATTAGGGTGAATGTCAGAGAAAACTTGAAAGGAGCAAGGAGCAGGAACTTTTTTTTTTTTAAAAGTAAAACCCATGATGAGCTTATATACAAAGGAAATTAAGGCTCTCCATGACAGTTAAAAAGATTATTTTACACTGCATCTAACCAACAAAGGTGTGTTAAAGTTGGTATTGAGGCATTTCTGAGTTGGTTGTGCTTTTATTTACATGATTTCCAGTCTTTTCTAGATCTGGCTTCATCATTTTTCCTCCTGAATACAGGGTGGCAGTCAGGATGCTGTGGCATAGTTGACCTTAAGATTACTCAGAGTGCATAATGTTTCTGTTTCTGTTTTTGACATTTCCTTTGAAGCTGTGGGGTTGCCAATTTTGAAAACACAAAAATATAGATCATTAACAGTTGGTTGTTGCCTATTGTGTTTTCATTATTATTTTGATAATTCTGTTGGAAAATAATGAAATTAAATGTTTTCTAGAAGTCTCTCTGTATGACATTTTCTCTTTATATATCACTAATTAGGGCTGTATTAGTTAGTGTTTTTGAGTATTTCTGAATCTCTGAGCATTTATTAGCAGTCTACTTTTCCTACTTTTCTTCCTCTTCCATAGTCTAGACTTTTTGTTACTCCTTGGAAACTGGATGACCAATGGGGTTATCCAAAGGTTTCAGCTTACCACATTTGTGTTTGTTTGCTTGTTTGTTTAAAGTGTTATCCTGCAATCAACTAACAAACCATTGCCTGACCCAATGGGAAACAAATGCCAGGTGGTACAAAAAGGGAGAGAACTGAAAATTCAGAAGACTCCTCTTTTTCTGTCAATCTGATAGCCTGATGTAAGTTGTGTCTCTGTTAGCTTTAAATAGAGAACTGTCCCCACTGCAGCCATTGGGAGTGTACTTGAGAGGATTTTAAGTAAATACTATCATGAGGCCAGTGTGCTCGAACTGTCAATTTGTATTTATATGATGTGTGACTGTGCTGAAGCAGGCATCATGAATCATTCAGGATTACCCTTATGGAGAGCCTCTAATTCTGCCTGAAGGATTAGGGAAACAGGGTTCAAATGCTATTCATCAGCCTTGTCTTTCAGAGAGCACCAGTAAAGTCATCCAGTGCCTGACCTATACTTGAAACACTCCATTCCCAAGTCTTGGGGAAAGGTCACGTAAAGGTAATGGAACATTTTTGTCAAGGTAGCGTAGCCATGCTCCCTGAGCTGCTTTGGGAAAATACTTTTTGGTAACAGAAGTGGGGGAGGAACTCATAGAGCATGAAAGCAGAGAGATGGTTCAATGCCCTGAGGATTTCTAAAAAAAAGTCTTCCTGAATGATAGGTATTAATGTCCCTTTTAAGAATAATCCTACTAAAATGCAGCATTAAAGTCTCTCCAAAGTTCACTATCAAGTGGTTGATAAACAGGTAGGTAAAGAAGAAAATTTTAAATAAGTGGTGTTGAGCTCTTTTGTCTTTTTTTTTTTTTTTCCACTTTAGTGTTTGGATAATATCTGGATCTTTATGCTGCTCAGCAAACTTAGCTTTATTCTCTGTCATTCATTCTGGGTGTTTTGGTTGATACTGATCATTTTGAAATGTCAAATAAAATTTTTATAGAAGTGGATTTTTTTGAATCATCAAGAATGAGAGCGAGAACATGAAGTTAAACTTTACCTTACTTTATAAGGAATAAATTAAGCTTGACTTAGGATTTCATATCTGATGACCAGCTTCATCACTTGTACCAACTTTTCTGCAACAGTTGTGAAGATATTTTCATTACTGTTGGGCTATTAATAGATTCTGATATAGTAGATCTTCCCTAGGAATAGTTTTTTCACAGCTTGTATGGAGTGCTCCCTTAGTTTTCTTCCTCCTTCTGTGTACACTTTGCCAGTCTTCTTTGTTTTTCCTCATGTCTTGACCTTTCAATGTCAGGGTTCCCTAAGTTTCCTTTTTTCACACATTTTATCTTCTCTAGCCAGACCTGTGCCTTTGTGATATCATGCTATCTCAAGAATTTAAACATTATCTAGATACTGATGACTCCCATATCTATGACTCCTATTTAGATCTCACTTCTGAAGTTCAAGTTATTTCTGTTTACTCAAGATTTCTCCTTGGTTCCTCAAATTAAAAGCTTTGAAACTAAATTTCAAATTGCCACCTCTCTAAACCTATGTCTTTCCCATCTCACCTGAGCTAACTCCATCATTTTTGTTTCATAGGTCAAAAATCATTTGCACCTTAACACAGATGTCTACTGTGGGATACAGACTCACATACTCTGTCAACAACTTGACATATCTACTTGAATATCTAAAGGACACCACAGACTTAACCAATTCAAGAAATTGAATTGTTCTGGTGTCTTGGTTGAACCTCTGTGCATAGGTCAAAAGTTTTGGAATCATTCTTGATTCTTCTTTCTTTGACAGCAAATCCAATCTGTCAGCAAACCCTGTTCTGTTTTCAGGATGTATCTGGAATTGTATCTCTTCTCCATTTTGCTTCAAACTGCTTCCCCATTTACTGACCAACTCCTAGCTGGTGTCCTTGCTCCCATACTACATTCTAAACACAAGAGCCAAAGTGTGGCCCTTTTAAAATCTCCTCTATTTAAAATCTTCTCACAATTTTCCACCAGAATTCTCACATTCACATTAGACAAGGGGCTCTCTTCTTGCTTTGAACTTTACAGCTACTCACTTTGGCCCCTATACTGTTTCTTAAATGTACACCAGAGAACTCCTGTCTTAGAATATTTACACTTGGGCCGGGCACGGTAGCTCGTGCCTGTAAGCTTCAGCTTATGAAGTGTCCGGAGCTAGGGATCGCGGCTCAAGTCCTGCCTGGGGCCCATAGTGAGACCTAGTTCCAAAAAAATAGCTGGGCATGGTGGCATGTGCCTGTTATCCCAGCTACCTGGGAAGCCGAGGCTGGGGATTGCTTGAGTCTGTGGCCCCCAGGCAACGAGAGCCTGTGGTTCCACAGGCAAAGATAGCGAGACCTAGTCTCAAAAAAAAAATATGTATTTACACTTGTATTTTTTCTACTTCTAATATTCTATTCATATATCTCTATGACTAACTTCCCATTTGTTGCACTTCTTTTTGAATACTCTTGTGAGAATGGACTTCTGCTAAGAATGGGATAACTTTTCATAGAATCTTCACACTCATGTAAGATAAGATAGATTTCTATATAATAGTATATATAATCAATGTATTTTTAATCTTAGTAATCTCAAAAACTTCTCCATTCCTTTGTAGCTTCACTTATTTAAATAGACATATATGATACTCTGGTTTCTCTTCAGATCGTATAAATCTTTCGCCTTTTAAATAGACATATGTTTTTTCAAAGGAAGGATGAATATAACTCAGCTGAATGAGAATGGCATTGCTCTTTGCCTTGAGTTTGAAAGTCACGTCCTATAAATCTGTAGCAGGGCAATAGTATAAAATAAGTGCTTTTGATTTACAAAGTCCAGATTATTTGAAGTGAAAGAGACAGTTTTAGTATTTCTAAATGTGAGTTTAAAGTTGTCCATTTAGATCCAGGAAGTTTCCCATGTTATAGAGCAGTGTGGGTGTGACTGTAAGTTCTCAAAGAAGTCTAATATTTGACATGATACCAGTTCCCAAATGCAAGGGAACAATGGAATAAAATTTGAGACTACCCTTTATGGATAAAGTGGTCAAACAAATGTTGAGGGAAATATCATTCATGGCAAGATACCCTTGATATAAAGTACCTGCTTGGGTTCCAAATTCAGTTTCACAATAAATCAGACAGGTCTCCCAATACATATAATGAGGTAGTGATTGTGAATCCCACCATTATACTGGAAGTCTGCAATAGTAGAGTGCTAGACAATGTCAATATTAATGTTCAGATGGAATTGACTTATTAGGTGGCCTCATATCCATGGTATTATATATATAATCTGATGAGAATAATTTCATGGAAAGCATCTCAAGAGTAGGCAAAATAAACCATTTTTCTCTAAGAAAGAAAATGGCCTCAAAATCTTTCAAAAGATAATCCCCTCAAAATGGGGGATTATTTTTGTCATTATGACATTTTGATGGTCAGCTTTGCTCTTTATTTGTATTTCAGATTGTTACCTTTGGATAGATTCCTTGAAGTGAATAAGTGGGTCAAAATTCCTTTAAGAACATTTTAAGGCACGTGAGGCATACCATTACAGTGTATTCAATTTAGCTATTATGCTTTCGAACAAAAAGTGGACTACATACTTGTGCCAAAAATGGAAGGTGAGTTTTCAAGTCCCATAGCCAAAAAGTAAGGGACTTTACAGAAAATGAGTATCTAGTGAACTCCCACATGTTTTCACATGGGATAATTGACTGAATGGATCATGGGAGAAACATAAATTGTGGACAAAAAA
Organism: Uropsilus gracilis; assembly: GCA_004024945.1. Classification (NCBI taxonomy): domain Eukaryota; kingdom Metazoa; phylum Chordata; class Mammalia; order Eulipotyphla; family Talpidae; genus Uropsilus; species Uropsilus gracilis. Next base: position 6,657 of record PVHY01010905.1, read on the forward strand.
GTAAAACAAGATAGGGTTAATTTGAAAAGAATGGGTTTTAAAAGGTCAAAGATAGAAGAATTTTAGCTGCAAATAGCAAATAACTGTGTATGCATTATTACTTCCATAGGTGAGGAAATGAAAAAGTAGTGCAAGTTGTTATGGCCAAGATCATATAACCCATTAGAGAGTCATGACTCCAATGCAGTTTTATCCATGACCTTGCTCCATATCACCTCTCAGAATTTGCATTGCTTGTTTCCACTATTTCAAGGACTAAAGGTATCATGTGTTAGCTAAGCAAGATGATATATCTCGGAATATGAAGTACTCTCTAGCATATTCTGCAATGGAACAACTAGCCACAAACTGTCTTGGTCTGATACTGAAAGTTGATTGGATAATATCTTAATTGGTTAGTCAGTACACTAAAGACTAGGGGCAATTCCATTCTGCCATGTGATTTTGGATGGTCTGTGAGTTAAGAAGGGGGAAATACTATTTCATGATATATAAGAAAATGATGTGAAATTTGTATTTTAGTGTTCATAAATAAGATTGTATTGGAACAATGCCTTGTCCATTCATTTACTTAATTAAATATTTTTCCACAGAGAGCTTATGGCCCACAAGTCTATGATTTTTACTATCTGTCCCTTGAAATCACTTTCTATAGGTGTGTATAGCTCACACCTTTCTGTTTTGATGCTATGTGAGGATGATTTTAGGTATGATGTGTTCTTTGATCTGATTTTGTAGGTTATTTTTTGGGTCTGGGAATACTCAGAAGTTTTCCATCTAAATTAATGATAACTACTTCTTTCCTTTATTCTTTTTTGGGGCTCTCTTGATGTAATTAATGGTGTATTTCTCCTCACTTATAGGGTATTTGTGTATTGTATTTTAATTCTGCCTTAAAAAAAATTTGGACATTGTGATAATAGTTTTAGGCACCCTGTTTTATTTCCCACATGATAATGTGTTTTCTCTTGCAGTTCATATTTTTCCATCTGAGATCACTTACTTTTTCCTGGTTCATTTTCGTTAGGCTTTTCTTGAGAAATTTCTTTCTCAGTCTGCTGGTGGGAAACATTTGTCTTTTGCATGTCTGAAGATGTATTTGTTTTGTCCTCAGATTTCAAAAATAGTTCTGTTTGGTGTAGAATTATAAGTAATAATTTTCTTTTTTAGTCTGCTAGAGATGCCATTTCAACCTCTCCTATTGCTGCTTTTGAGAGCTGTTGATTTTCTGCTCCTTTGAAGATGATCTCATTTCCTTCTTATTGTTTTTAAAATATTTTTCCCTTTGATATTTTTCAGCTTAAGTATAATGTATCTTGTTTTATTTTTGCTTTAGATTCACTTGAATTCTTGAATTGTAAATGTATTTTTTATCAGTTCTGTAAAGTTTTTTTTTTTTATTATATATTGTCCTTCTTCTACATTCCCTTTCTCTCTTCCCTTTGGATTCTGACTAGGTTCTGACAATTATAGTCTTCATTCTGAATCCATGTCTCTTATTCTCTTCTTATCCCATAACTCTAGCTCTCTTATTTCAGTCTGGATAATTTCTAAGATTTGTCCATTAGTTCATTATTATTTTCTTCACCTGTGTCTACTATGTTGTTATCCCTGTTCTTTGTCTTAATTGTAATTATTGTTTTATTAATTTTAAAAAGTCTACTTGGTTATTTTTCAAATCTGCCTAGTAATTCTTTATAATTATTTTACTTCTTTCAAATAGTTTCAACTCATTTATCTAATTAGACTTATTAAGTGTTATTACTTACTATTTTACATCTGATAATTCCAATATCTGAAGATTTTAGTGATCTGTCTCTTCTGATGCTTTTTCTCTTTGGGAGATCACAATTGATTTCCAGCTTATTATTACAATGAGCTACAACTTCCACCTACAGATGAAGTATCCCCCTTGGGCTGGTCTTGGCTTTTATCTTGTACCCTATCCCATGCCCACCCTAATGAAAACAAGCTCAACAAGAAGAAGGCAGAAGACATCTAAATGTTAGGAATGATCTTGGTGAAAGTTTTAAAATAAATGGGCCTGTAAATGTTAATTGATTTTGGGAAAAAAAGTGTTGGCATTTGGGGAGTCATACTAAAATTTGGTAATTATTCTTTTTTTTGTTCGAATATGCTAAGATATATAAAGATACATATCTTATATCTTATATATATAAGATACATATCTTATATAAGATATATAAAGATCTAATCAAGTCTTCTTCCTAATTATTTTAAGTAAGGAAAATATATTTACTTTAAGAAATCGTATGTGCATGTGGAAACTTCATCCAAAATCTGATGAGGGAGGTTAGTACCCTGGGGAATTCAATAAAGAGTTGCAGTTTGAGTTCAAAGGTTATCCATTGACTAATCAGATAGTGTCAAGGTGGCAGATAAAGATGAAGGTTATCTGTTGAAGAATACTCTTGAACTCAGAGAAGTCAATCTTTTGCTCACTCAGACCTTCAACAGATTGGATGAGGCCTACCCACACTATGGAAGGAAATACTCTATTAAACTAAAAGACATTTTGAGAAGGAAGCTAACTCTAGTAAATGAATAATAAAAAAAGGTGAATTTGAGGGCAGACTGTAAACATAAAATAGTATTCCCTTGCCCCATAGAAAGACTGATGCTGTTTGTTTTGTGATTATCAGTGGGTTTCCCCCAAGTTCAATTTTCTCATCTTCAAAATAAGAACCGAAACAGAATATACTATTTTGTGTGCTGTGGGCATCTACTTGCTTAATGTATGTCTGCTGCCTTCTCCGGGGAGATGGTAGGTATGGAAGCATTGCATGTGTAGAAACCAGGCTCCCAGTGGTCCCTGCCTCCTGATATTCACACCTCTCTTCCTTACCCCTGGGTTGTTGTATGGAGAAGCAATGTCACTTCTAAGTTTAGGTTATCAAAGACTGCTGCTCCTGTCTTGAGTACACCCATACTCACTCTCTCTCTTGCACCACTTGCTTCAGGGGAGCAAGTTTTCTTGTCAGGACCTCGAAGAGAGACCATTGTGGTAGGGAGCTGAGACCTCTGGAGAAGAATCTAGACCTGCCAATGGCATGTGAGTGACGTTGGCATCCTCCACCGAATCTTGTTGAATGACTGCAGTCTTGATTGACAGCTGAACAACACTCTATAAGAGAACCAGCTAAAACATTTCTGGATTCTAGACCCTCAGAGAACACATTTGTTCAAAGAAAAATGTTAGTGATTTAAATGATTAAGTTCATGATGCATCAGTCTATAATAAATAATCGTGATATTCAGAAAACACCTGTTATTTGGATAATGAAAAGGTGAGGAGGAGCAGGTTTATTAGCACTTCATTATTTTAGAATGGATTGGTGCATCTTGGGGAAGCAGCTGGAGCCTTTTTGTGAAGGAAAAAGCAACCCTTCTTCCGTGTAGATACCAGTCAGTGTGAGGTCTCAGAGCTTGGCAAGCAAAACACAAGCTGAATTGCAACCTGCAAGCTGCCTGGGTCAGCTGCCTTGTGTAATGTGCAAACCACACAACTGCACCGGCACTTTGCAATTACCTAAACATTTCTGGAAAAAGCTGCTTAAACATTTATGTGATTTTGGTTCAGGGAAGGCAGGTGAGCAAGAGGTTTCAGAATCAATCAAAGGAGTAATTCCACATCATGGAACTGAGGTCTGTTATGGACACTGGGCAGTGAACAGTAGCCACACACCAACTGAACATTTGGAGCAGCAGTGCAGATTCTTTTGCTTTCCCTTCCCCCAAAGATGGCACGTGGAACACATTGTTCCCCTTTAGAGAGAAAACCCTAGGTGTATGTATGAGTAACACAATATTTATGCCAATATCTTGAAGAAATCCAATGACTAAAAAACCCATAAAATGTGTACTTGCTACTTATCTCTCCTACAGATTCCTTAATTTTATGAATGCTTGGACTAAGGTGTTTCTTCTTTTTTTAAAATGAAGTGGCATGGTGTTATAGCATTTCAGAAATTTTCAGTGTGCGCTGTTGAAAGTCAGCGTGTGTATATGTTACACTAAGTTTACCTAGGAGGAGGTCTGTATTTCACTATACCTTTGTAAACTTTGACCTAAATAGTCTTATACTCCAAAATAGTCTTATTGTCTCAAAGTTTATTTTGTTTATTCTAGTTTTTCTATTTGTTTGTTTTTGGTGATACCACATATAAATGAAACATAGGGTGTTTGTCTTTCTCCGTCTGGCATATCTCATTGCACATACCACCCTGTAGGTCCATCCATCTTGTTATGAATGGCAGGATTTCACAAATTTTTTATGGGTGAGTAGTATTCCATTGTATTTGTACCACATCTCTTTCATCCTTTATCCTTTCACCAGTCAGTTAGCACTTAAGTTGCTAGAAGAGCTTGGTTATTTGTAAATGGTACTGTTATAAACATGCAGGTGCACATATCTCTTCAAGTTTTTGTTTATGTGTTTTTTGGGTAACAATTCAAAAGTAGGGTAAACTCGATCATATAGAATGTCTATTTTTACTTTTTTGAGGAGTCTTCATGCAGCTTCCCATAACTGCACCAATTTACATTCCCACCAACAACACATAAGGGTTCCCTTCTCTCCACTTCCTCTCTAACATTTAATACTTCTTTAGAATAAGCATCTCTTAATGCTTTCATATTTTAAATCCAAAGCAACCAACCCATAATCTAGAGGCCAAAAGAGCATTAAAAGATAGCAATGAGTCACTTAAAAGACAAATGTCCAGTTGATAGTCACATAACAGTAGTGGCTGGGGTGACAGCATATTGCAAGACTCCCAAACTCATTCATGCAGTGTGGGCCAAGGCTAACCATGTGCCATGCCTTGTGGTGAGGAGAGAGAGATAAATAGATATTTCTCATATAAAGTTTTATTAGGGAAAAGCTTTTTTTAAAACTGTGTCTTGGTCCCTAAGAAAAACAGAATGAGTTGAAAATTAATAATCTCATTGTCAATAATTTTAATCATTTGGCAGCTAGCATCCAGATTGCAGCCAGCTGCCATATGTCAGATGAACGGTAAAGGAAATGTATTCAAAGGAATTCATGCAGATTTCACTTTACAGCATATGGAACAGGAAAAATAATTATAAGTGGTAGTAAAAAACTTGGAACACAAACCCTATTTTTAGAGTCATTTGAATTAACCTGCAGATACATTATTTCAACCAGAATATGAAAAGTTGCCGTGTGGCAATGTAATATAGAAATTGGCATCGAGGACAAAGGAGACTAAAGGTCTGACACAGAATTAGAGCACAAACAAACTTTGAGTCCTTTGAAAATTTTGCAAGGAAATGTAAAGTTGGGGCCCTGAAGATAGGATTAAATATAACAAGCCTAAGATTTGTGGAAGAGTAAACAGCAAAAGCATAACCTGGGCAGGAGAGACTTAGTTCATGTATTATGCACATCAGCTGAGGCAATATTTAGAAGTCAGAAAACATGGATGACAAATCTAGGGAGGGGAAATGTAACCAAACCTCAAGTCAACAGCAAATTATTTTGTTATGTGGGTTTGATGTATCATGAAATATGTATGAGAAATACAGCAGCTCCTGTTGAGATTGTGTAGAACATATGGACAACTACAAGGCAGAATTGTTTCCCAGGCGAATTAGCAGCCTCAGGTCATAATCCCAGCTGCAGGGATGCTCTGTCTGTCTTGTGCTGATTCGTTATTGGCACTTAGCAAGTTGATAATTATAAGAGAAACTTCGGCCTTTGATTTGGTCACTTTAAATAATTAAGTTACATTGAATGTGTGTGTGGACAACTTTTCCCTATGACAAAGTTAGGGGGCTACCAGAGGAGAGATGCTCCGTGGAGAGTCTCATGGAGACTCTAGGTCTGGAATATTCTATATTTAATGCTGCACTTTTTTTGTTTCTTCTTAAACACAGACACACACACAACACATGGCAAATATGTAGAAATTGCAATTGTGTGAAATAAACATTTAAATAAAATAGGATGTATATTTTTTCTTGTTAGCAAATGAGGTGCTATCAGTCATAGTTTAATCTCACCTTTTCTTCAGAAAGAATCAATATTTCTCTCATCTTTGGATTCTTTTCCTAGAAATGGACCCCAGTTTTAACATGGCAAGCAAAGCTGGTGCATCGTTTCTCTTGTACATCTCAAGGCTATTTTTGCCCGTGGAACCGCAGGCTCTCGTTGCCCGGGGTACCACAGACTCAAGCAATCTTCAGCCTCAGCTTCCCAAGTAGCTGGGATGATAGGCGCGCGCCACCACGCCCAGCAATTTTTTTTGGAACTAGGTCTCGCTACGGGCCCCAGGCGGGACTCGAACCGCGATCCCTAGCTCCGGCCGCTTCATAGGCTGAAGCTTACAGGCACGGGCCAACAAAAAGATTTGTTCTTCTTCTTGTAACCTTCTTCTTCTTCTTCTTTTTTTTTTTTTTTTTTGAGACTAGTTCTCCCTATTTTTACCCGTGGAAATGCAGGCTCACGCTGTCAGGGGTACTGCAGACTCAACGAACCCCCAGCCTCAGCTTCCCAAGTAGCTGGGATTACAGGCGTGCACCACCACATGCAGCTATTTTTTTGGTCCTAGGTCTTGCTATGTTGCCCCGAGCGGGACTTGAACCGTGATGCCCAGCCCCAGCCGCTTCATAGGCTGAAGCTTACAGGCACATGCCACTGTGCCCAGCTTCTTCTTGTAACCTTGCAAACATTCTTTCAGAAAATTTCTTGACCAGACTGTATCTATACTGCTTCATTTTCTTTCCATAATAGGGTTATAGAGAGGGGTATTAATAACATTATTTAAAAATGGTGGGATCGAGTTATGGGAATGATAACTGATATCTAAACTTACTCCCTGATTCTTCTTGAGGGACATTTTGAAGAAAATGAGACCAGAACTTCCTTTTTTTATATACTTCTGAAAAGCATGAACAAAGTTAAACAACCTTTACTTTTTTTTTTTTTTTGGATATGGTATTTTCTAGGTTAGTGATTCTTAGTCCTGATTATACATTAGTATTTATCGGGGAAGCTTTAAAAAATATTGCTGCTTAGATCAATTAAGTCAGGTGTGGCTTTTATTTATCCTTCTTGGAATTTTCTGAGATGTTGGAATTTCTTTTTTCATTTTATATGGACAGGTTTTTAGGAAAAAGAGAAAAAGGGAGGCAACTGCTTAGCCACAGGTGAGCAGGAAAGCTGTTGCTCCTCTTTGGAAAAGGAAAAGAAAACATTTTGTAAAACGAAACACCTGCATAGTCACTGGCGGGAGAACTGCTGCTTTTTTAATCTTTGAGTTGACATCTTCCATCAGTGTTAGAAAATTCTCAGCCATGATTTGGTTAAATATAGTCAAATGCCATAGGATGATGTTCTGACCAATGACAGATTGTGATTATGATGATAGTATTAAGGTATACATAGGTGTGAATGGGCAATACCACATGGTCTTCACAAAGTACACTCTGATATTCCCACAATGAAAAAATTGCCAAAATCATGTCTTTCTGAGGCTGTGTCTCTGTTGTTAAGTGACTCCTGACTGTTGCTTCTCCTTTTGAGGATTGCAAATATGTATTTGTTGTATTATTTTATCATATTTTTTCTATGCTGATTTTTTTCTTCTGTGCATTTTATTTGGAATACTTTAAAGTTTACCTGTCTTTGAATATGATAATCTGGGCTTCTGACTTGCCTGTTTGATTTTTAAATGTAATCCACTGCTTTCTTATATTTAGATGTTTCAATTTTCAGTGTTAGCTTGTCTTTGTTTTTCATATGCACAATTTTCTGTTGAAAAGTTCCATTTTAATCATTTTTAAACCTTTTTTTATTTTTAAAAATGTACTAGTAACTGTTAAAGACCTCTCCTGTTTCTAACATATAGCTCATCTCCCTGCTTATTTTAAATTTATTTTTAATTCTTATGTCTTCTAACATTTTATTTTATCCTGGACATTTATAATATCTCAAAGAGGATGTGACTTGATGATTTAATCAGGGGTGGGGTTTTCATCCATTTAGTCAAGCTCTGGTGTCAAATGTTTTAGGTGAAGATCCTTCCATGGATTCTTGTTAGCTTACCAGGTCTCTGACTTCCTCATTTTCATGTCCAAAGAAGGCAGGTTACCAACCTGCCTTTTGGCACTTTTGAACTTTGTCCTCTATAGCTTCACATTTCTTCTAAAGTTGGCAAATATCTCAGGGAGCTGTGTGTTTGAGGCAAACTCTCCTCTTTGATAGGATCTTCGTCTTCCTCTACTGTGAGACTCCATTACACTCCGGTTCAGCTGTCTTAAAGAAGCTCCCTAACCTCCCATGAGTCCCTTGACCCAGCAAATGAACTACGGGGAATTGCTTTTGTGCATTTAGGACTCTTGAGGTTTCCAAATTCTCATTCCCAATTCATACAACCCCCAAAAGATTGGGAGTTTTTCATTCTCACAGTAATGCCCTTGTAATCAAGCTAAACTTTAGCCTCAGCTTGCACTTAAATTGGCAAACATTCCCAGGGCAAAAAGCAGCCAGTGGCTGCCTACTCATCTTGGAAGGGCTTTCTTACCTTTGGTTGAGTTCATGCAGTTCTCTTAACTTCCATTGCTTTTCATTGAATTGGATAATACAATTTTAGAGTTTGACTGGATTTTTTAAATCTTAAGAGTGTTGTTCTATTGTTTCCTGCTATATTTCACTTGTAACTGCAGGTTATTATCTGATATAAATAAAAAGTGATAATTAACTTTGGTAGATGGAACTTACAAAAATTGAAGGGGTAGGATAGAAAATAAATAAAATATGTTATGATGTGGAGAAAATACTTAAAAGAGTAAAATTCTTTTCTTGTAAAGTCTTACCTTTAACAAAAAGTTTAGGTCACATATTTTCTTACTCTCTGCACTATTCATGAACACAGAGAGGGAAAGTCAATTCCAAAGTAATTAATTATCTAACTTAAAGGACCAGGACCATACCAGGAGAATCATTACTAAAAAGTTTACAAGTGAAATCTCTGAAAACACACAGACACATTGAATATACAGCAAGATGTTTCCATGAGGTGAGTAAACATTATATGCCCTCTTTTCACATACTTTTATTATTTTCTTGTGAATGTCTGTACTTGATGTAGAAGCACACCATTTTGAGCAGAACGTATATGAGTTTATTTCCAGTCTGTTAATCCTATGTCCCCAAACAGACAATACATTTTCTGTGGAAATGACAAATCTGATAGTAACAGATATTTGCTGACTGATTGATTGACACGATCCACTGGCATTTAGCTAAAGCATCTGGACAAAGATAAAAACCATACTAGGTTTGCGGAATCTGGTGAATTAGAGCAAAGACAAGAAAAAACATTACAATTTTCCCCATTCATAAAAAAATAATATTGTAAAAGAGAAGGAAATTTTGTTGATTTATTTTGTTATCAAAATTGTTTTAAATTGGATGAACGTGGAATAGAACCCCTTTCCTAGAAGATGTTTGAACATAGGACAAAACTTTATATGTTTTGTCTTAGTTACTGGTTTAATTGGAAGATTGATTCACCCTATGAAGACTTTTCCCCACGTCCTATTATTATTTATTCATTCAATCAAGTTTTCAAAGTCTAAGAATAGCTAAGAACAGAGACATGGAAAGAAGAGAAAAGGCTATGTCATGACTTATTTGGCCTTTGAATCAAATTCAAACCAACCATAGAGCTATATGAATGATAGATAATGAAACAGGTCTCAGAAACTGAGACCTGGAAAGAAGGAAAATTCATAGGTTAAAAATCTTTCTGAGTCATTTGCTTTAAGTAGGTACATTCATTACACAGATCTTGCCAAATTTTTGTGATCATTGAAACTTAATGTGAGTCTGAAAAGAGATCTTTCACAGGATCCACACCATGGGTAACTTCTGTCTTTAACTCTTTTCCTTTTTATTTGCATAAAAGGATGATGCTTTATCAGTGATAGAAGGGCATGAAAATGTGTGGCCAGACCTAATGCAGGATTTGAGGACTGTCCACAATTTTGTGATTGACTGGAGAATCCATCCATATTGAACTGATAAAGTACAAAAGGGAATGTTCTACGAAACACATGTGTATAACCCTTGATTTTCTCTATAATATTAAGTAATTATCTGCATAGACAGGGCAACCTGAGGAGTGTACATATGTATATTGTTTGGGCAAAAGATATATCATACATGGATGAATATACTTATCAAATCACAGAATAAAGTAAATGTTAGGATGTGTAAATCCTAGGATGTCTGTAAATTAACATGTTTACTGTGCGGTGGTTTCTCAGTTTTGAACATTTCATTTCTTTTTTAAACCACAATTTCTCTGAACCAATTGATGCCATTTACTTAAAGAGCAAGTCCATCTCAGGTAGGTCCTTCTGTTCATGAGGAATGATTCCACTTTAGATTGTAACTGGCAGTTAGTAGATTTCTTGCTGCCTCTTGATGGTATCCATGAATGTTGGCAACAGAGTCAATTTAAAGATGCACCCTCATTTGACACATAGCAAAACAAATTTAGAGAAGTCAAGCAACTTGCTTAATGCCCCACAGCTCATTGGTGACAGAAACAAGCATAAACTAATAAGGTCTTCTGCCACTTTTGCTCTATTACTTCACACTTTCACACTACCTTGCTTTATATGTTGGTCTTGATGCAATTATTAAGGAAGCTGGTTTTGGAAAATCTGTGAATGTGGGTAATAAAAATAAGCACCTTCTCCTTAGAGGAAAAAAAAGTCCTTCGAAATATTCCTCCCTTAGCTTTTTCAGAAAGAAAATGACACTCCTCATTTTACTTGTTTTGAACTTTTGATCTAAAATCTTGATCGGTGAATACTTTCTATATTAAATGACTAGAAACATAGCTGAGGAAACTCTGCCTTATTGCATTTTCTGTTAGGGGAACATCTTTAAATTATGTGGAGTATTTGCCTTCTAAAGCAGTGCATGGCTCCTTTTCTTCAGCAGCAGCTGCTTTGCCACGCAGGTTACTTGGAAAGTAATTAAATTGAACAGCCACTGCTCTTGATTTAAAGTCAGAGGGGGAAGCAGTTAATTGAATAGAAATGACAGTTCTTTTTTTTTTTTTAAATCCTAGGTTCAACTTAGAGACAATGTAAATATTAAAGGAAACTGCCTTAAACAATCAAGATGAATCATTTGCCTGGTGAGTACAATTTATTTTATTTCACTTGATAAGAACAGAAACATTTAAGTTCTGTGTGGTTCTCTGTGAACCTTTTCTCTCCAGACAAATAGCATTTGGAATTTGAGGTTTCTTGTCACTTTGGTGCATAGACTTTCAAACCTTTTCTCCCTAGGTTTTTTTCGAGTGCGTTTTCATGTTGAAGAGGCATGTGTGACAGAAGCTGGGACATGAAAGATGGGATTGTTTTCTTGTCATCCTGTACCCTTGCCACCTGGCGTCTGTGATTCTGCTGAGTGGAGATACATAATGGCCATCTCAAGGCAACCTGCTCCTTTATTTCCTGGGGGTCAGACACCAGGAGGACCAGGAGGGCATAAGATCTGTTGAAATATGACCCTCTTTGGTGCAATGGCAAGAGTTCCTCAGCATGTAGAGGGTCCAAGGAAATAACTTCAAGGAAAAGTTCACAAAGCTCTGAAATCAATAGCTAAAAGTAAAAATGCTCATTTTCAAGAACAAAGTATAATCAAAATGTCTCCATTTTGAAGGAAGAGAAGGAACATCCTTATCAAACAGTAGGTTAAAAATCAAAATCTCAAATGGAAAAAAATAAAATTTCAACTCTAAATTCTGTGGTTATCTCAGAGTTGTAGCTCTCAGAAAATTTATATTGAAGGTCACCATAACTTGGTTTACTCAGTTATATTTTCCTTTTAGTCATTCCTGTTCACCTCTGGTCAAATTCCTAACCTTCTGCTTACCCCAGGATAGATTGCCTGGAGCCTGGTGGGTCGGTGTGGAAGAGAAGACAGTGTTGGGACATTGGTGAAGAAACCAGCATTTCTCCATATTCTGACTCTTCTGGAACTCTTGTGAGGGAAAGTCTTTTCACCTTTGCACGTAGAATAAAGCAACCTGGCATTAATAATAAGTTGGCTCCTGGATACTCTTTGGTAAGCAAGTGTTTCTGCCACAGAGCCCAGTTTTTTTCTGCAGGTCAAGGAGCAGGTTGCGCAACTTTGAAAAAGGTGCACGCATAGATGGAGGGAAGAGACGCAACCAGGAGAGGCTCAGTGTCATCTGGCTCTGCCACTATATGCTGTCCCTTAGGAGATGCCAACTTCCCTCTTTAGGCCACAGTTCCTTTATTGCTGCAAAATGAAAGAATCAGATTAGATGATCTCTAAACTCTTTTGGCTCTGGATGACTTTATGCCAGCTCCTCCCTCCTTCGGCTCCTCGGGCCATTTAAATGGTGGAATCAGAAAGGCTCAAACAACCACCTGATTGGAGGGTACGGACTGAGATGAGACTGGCTGCAGCCTGGAATCAGAACATCCAACACAGGCAAGCTGTTTTAAAGCCAGGCCTGTATTTTTTCGAAAGATCCGTGGAATAAGGTCACCTTTCTCTGCAGAAGGAGTTGATCTTCAATTTATAAAGAATCAGAGAACGTCAATATTTTTGCTGGGGAGGGGTTTTAAGTTTCCCATTTGAAATTTTTGCAAGTTACTGCCATTCCAGGTTCTTCAAGTATAAAGTAAAGTGATTGGACTACTGATCTCACATCTCAAGCAGAATCTCCTGTTGCATGTTTTGCAGAAACATTTTAAGAACTAATAATGGGTTTGTGTGTGTCAGAGAAGAGGGCTGTGTTCAAAACTGAACTTAGGCATTGTTACTGCTGGAATTCTTGAGATTTAAAAAATGTTAATAGTATATTTTGAACTCCTTAAAGATGAAATGTAGACTATACTATTTACAAATTTGTTTAATTTGGAGTTTATCCTTCTCCCTCAAACTCATTATTATTATTAATATTATTATTATTTTCTAAAACAACCAGAACTGAGGACAGTTTGAGGAACATTGTTTTAAGGAAGTCACATTTTATTATTTTCAATAAAATTTCATGGATTTATTATTGGTTTACAACTCTGCATAAAGTTCAGTGTACAAGTGTCCATCTATCTACATCACTTTTACTGCACCCATCACCAAAATTCTAGTGCCTATCCAACTATCAAATTGACTCCCTCTACCATTTCTTCCCACTCCCCTCCCCTACTTGTCTGGTAAACACATTTTTCACAGTCTGGGGTTATTTCACTGCTTTTTGTTAATTCATTTGCTTTGATTATTTATATTGTCTTTCACTTCCTGGTTTGTTTCACTTCAGAGAATTATGCAAGGCTGCACCCATGTATCACAAAAGGCAAAATTTCATCTTTTTAAATATCTGAGCAGTAGGTTTCTAATTCTCATTTAACCTCTAGATGAGATTTCTCATTTATATGCCAGCAAGGGAGAATCAAGGTAGATGGATGAGGAACTTCCCATGTGAAACTGTGGGATTTCCCACACTGGGTTTTGCTCTATTGGCCCATCTGTTATTGTTTTGTCACTATTTAGGATTCCTGTTAAGCTCTGCGCTATGTGAATTAAAAGGAAAATTGACCTTTGAAGCAAAGAGCTAGCAATTGGAAAAAATGAAATAAGAACTTGTATAAAACCAATAGTAGTTCTATGTGGCAACTGGGAGTAATATTTCTAACTTCAGTAGTGTGGCATCTCTTCTCTTTTATTTCATGTTGTGGCCAAGAACTCAATATTAGCATTTACATGAAACTTGTGGGTGGTGTTGCTTATCTCAACTGTTATGTAATCTTCATTACTCATTAGGATGTGGTGTTCTTATATAGTCTCAAACATTTCTGAGGCAACGATAATACATGACATTGAATAATACAGTGGTCACATTTAAAAAAGAATTTTTCACATTTAAAAAATGTATATGCTAATTTAGATGAGTTATGTTAAAGTTTTTCTTATTTTTGCAGGTTTCAGTTTGAAAAGGACCTAATTGTTTGCAAATGTAGGTTACAAGCCACCTAGGAAAGTCCCGTTTTAAAGTTCAGTAGAGAGCAAACCAGGAAGTCACCGGTGGCCAGCTGAGATTGCTACTGCCAACTCCTCTCTGGGCCATCGTCTGCAGCTCTTCTGACTGGTGTGAAAAGTAAAGTTGATGATGAATATAAAAGGTGGTCCTGTCACTGTTCTCCTCAGGCCCTTAAGTCAGTATATTTTCACTAAGTCTTCATTTGCCATCGCATATTTTGATAAGTAGAGCTTTGCCTCACTCTATGAATGCAATTCTAGCACAGTGGTGTGCCCAGTGCTTCTTTTTGAGTGAACAACTGGCTTATACAATAGTTGGTATAGTGAAGAGATGCATCAATAAACACCAGACTGACCCCAGTCAGTATGGCTTTTCTGGACTCTGGTATCTTCACTGGCTCTGTTTAGGGCCCCCCACCATCATTGTGAAGGAGGCACTATTACCATGGAATACAGTCAAGTCTTCCAGCAGATGAGTTTTATGCCATTCTTGTCCTTTTCCTTTCCTTGGATATGTCAGAATTTCCAACAGAAAGGGAAATAAAATTCAGTATGGCACCTTCTTTTTATTCCAAATAGAGTCACAACTTTTGCCTTCAATCCTTCTCTCCTTGGCTACTCAGTATCTAACCTCTCTCTCACTCAGTTATAAAAAGAGTTAAGCTTCCAATTATAAGATAAGTTCTGGGGACAGTATGGAGACTATAGTTAATTTTATATTATATTTGAAAGTTTCTAAGAGAGTAGATATTAAAAATTTCCATCACAAGAAAATAAGTAACTATGTGAAATAATAGATAATAAGCAGACCTATGTGAGGGGTGGGTTGCATAAATCATTATGGTGTGTACTTTATTACAATGGTGGGTATCAATTACATCTCAATAAAACTTATTAAAACTCAAAAAGTTTTCAGATAATAAAGGATAAAAAATATGAAAATAATATTTATTAATTATAAAGGCGATCATTTATTAAAAGCTTAGTAAATGTAAAATAACAAAGTAAAAACTTTACATAATGAAATTCTAAATGATTTTTATACCAAATTATACTTAACCCAGCCAACAATTGTATTTGAGGCATTACTAGTCCCATCCAATATAGAAGATAATGTGGGCCAAGCAGTTGTCATTTACACAAAGTCACATAACTACAAAGTGTCAGTTAGGATTTGAAGCAAAGACTCTGTGTCCAAAACCTCTGCTATCTCCTCATGGAAATAGTGGAGACCCTTGTATCAGATCACTTCTGTGGTTCCTGCAGCTCTAATTCTCTGAGCCTACATTACCATTGTCTTTTTTTATCTAGTGTCCCATTCTTTGTGCTTTGGTTCTTCTGATTGTGTGGTCACAATAGTGAGAGCAATTATTTGTTGTTTGGTGGCAAATATTGAGAAGCTTCTTTGGTCAGTCTCAGTTTGAGGCAGATTTCAATGACCTCCTCTGAACTGAGGCGATGCTTTATTCAACTTTTCATACCTTGAATAACACCAAAGTTCAGTTTTATCATTACAACTATTTTATAAGTAAAGAACTGAAGGCAAAGAGAGGCTACATAGCTACTAAATAATAAAATCAGATATTTTGTATAGAAGTCAAGTGTTATTTCCATTCAGTGTTGACATATAGTAGTCAATAAATAATAGAGTGAATTAATGAATGAATAACACACCCTCTCAATTTATTTGATGTACTTTTGAAACACAAGGTTCCAAGTGGTTCATGAGCAAACCATACGTGGATTTGCCATGTCATGGGGCTCAGACATTTGCAAGAAATTCCAGAACATAGCAAGAAAATAAAGACTGGTACCTTATGGTCAATGAGAACTTGCTTGACATAGTTCTGTGGGGTGCACATAGTTCTGGGGGGGTCAGAAGGTAGAGAGCAAGTTACTGACAACATGCAAGCACTAGTGAAGTTGTGCCTATAAGATGAGGAAAGAAGAAACTAGGACATTATTAAAGTTTGCAAGAAAGCTAGGCAGCTTTTGGATAAACGAAATTTTTCTCCACTCAAATGAGAATATTGTGTTCATATGAAGAAATTCCTCAAAGACCAGTAGTCTCTTCCTCCCTGCTCTCTCACAATACAACTCATAGTTATTTCATGATGGTTAAGTTGGGGTGTTTATATAAAAAAAGAAATAAAAACTCAGGGTGATGAGGTGACAACAGAAAAGCTGCCCAAAGATTTAAATGGTTAAAAATAATGGTTCTCACTAAGTTGTTTCATTTCAGCACTTGAATATCTTTTCAGTTATCAGTTTAACATGGATCTTAGGTATGGTAATAATTGACGTGGTTCGATGCATATTCTACTTAAAATTTGTTTAATCACAATATAATTACATCCTTCACCCTACTTGGGACTTACTTCCCCATGATGATTAATTATCGATTTTTAAAAAATCATGTCCTTGGCAATGACTTTTCTTCTCTATGAGTTTTTTTCAATTTGAACACATTTATTTTTATACCTTCTATAGGCCTCTGATGAAATCATATGAAAACCATTTAATTCTGGTGAGCCTTGTTATTTTTCTCCATAAAATGGAGAGAGTAAGGATAGTTGTTACATAAGAGAGCTGTATAAATGGTAAACAAACCACAAATGTCTGTTCTTATCTGTACCCAATCTGCTCTCATGGTAAGAAGCATAAGCTTCAGGCAGCAAGGACATATTCTTGAGTAACTTTTTTCAGTAGAGACAAAGGGAGATTTTCTTGGTTTACTGTGGTCATTGTCACTGTCATTATGATTGGTTTACTTAGCACTTGTCAGTAGTAGGGTAGGGAGTAAGACCTAGGTCAGATGAGAAAACATAGGTAATTAGTCTTTCTGGAGAACAGTTTAAAACTTAATTAAGAACATGAATATGTTAAATGATAATACACAATGTACAGTAGACTAAGATAATGTTGTAACTGCTAGTATTTGTAAAAAATTAGAGTAGAAACCATGTAGAAGACATGGAAGTATGCCTGGGTCAATACTTGAACTGGCCTTGAAGACTGCACTTGGTAGTCAATGTTCAATGGTATGTCTGTTGGACAACGACTAGGAACACTTAGCTATGGAAAAGAGAGGTGCTGTCAGATGCCGTATTTCCTCTTATTTACATTGCGTTCAGGTCAGTGGAACTACTAGTGATCACATCTTATCACTCTGGTTCAATTCCTCTGTTTTTCTGGGATATAAGAGGTACTGATGGCACTGAGGACTAAGGATATTATTAAATTGTTCAGCATAATATTCATTTTAGTTACTGAGATTGGATAGAAACTTGAGATATGTGTATCTTTGTATAAACAGAAGTTGAAGAAAAATTATTTTGACACCTTGAAAATGGCAGTGAGTGAAACAATATTCATACATCAGTTCCAAAATTGTTTCTATCTAACTTTTATTTCACAATGTGCTGCACATCCTGTATCTCAACCTATTTGCCATCCCTTAGAAGAGCACTTCTGGCAAACAACACTGCTGGTAATGAAACTTGAGTCTGAAAACTGACCATTTTGCACAGATTTTCTGGACTGGGAGCCAATAGACGATATCTACTCTTGTGTTTGCAGCTAATCACTTTGAGACTTAGCACAAGTCACTTTCTGTTTATAGGCTTCTGTTTCCTAATGTAGATTATGCGCTAACTGGACCTGCCTAACATATTTCACCCCTCCCCCCTTTGATGGCTAAACCATTTCTTCCTGCAGAATCCTTTATGGAATCACAATGTATAAAAAATAGAGTTTACTGGTAAATTTAGAGGTGAGGCAGGGGGTTAGAGAACCCAGAGATCAGCTGACAGGTTTCACTTTCCATGACTTTTTACACTAAAACACTGTGGAAACCAGGTTGGACAATGTTAATTTGAAGGGCCTTTAAAGTCTCCTCTAGTGATGATATTTTGTTATTTTAATTCTGCTCATAGAAAGAAAAATCATCATGAAATCAGGTTTGGTATCCTGGCAAATAGTCAAAATTGAATGTCAAGAAGGTTCTATTTCCATGTCACAGAGAAATTGCCAAGTCAATGAGATTCTTTGTCTGCATTGGACAATGTGGGATGATTGGACTTAGGGAAACATCTTCAGTCTCATTTTACAATGGCAACTACCGGGTCCCAATCAGTATGCTTGCAATTTCAGTACATTTTGATTTTTTAAAAAATTGATACTGATTGTGCATGTGGAGGCATATAAAGGACAGAAATCTCAAGCAAAAATGATTGCTTTAATGAGTGTTTCTTAGAAGACATTCACCTTTAAGGAATCTCTCAGTTATTTCTACTATAACATAATTGTAACATAACAAATACAATAAAATATAATGTAATGTATAATAGAGACAAATAACCAAATGGTAATATAATTGTATTCTAGCCTATTACAATGTTCAAACCATTAATGGAAAAACCAATTTAAATTCCCTTTGAATTTTATATGTATATACATTTGTAGATATTACATGTATCAGTGTAATGTGTGCTTTTCTAACAAAACCCACAAGTATATCTACTATACTTTTGTATACTTGCCATGTCTAAAAACATTAAGAAGCTAAATAATTTGGTTTTGAGTTTTCAGCAGCTGTATTTTTGAATGAGCACAATCTTTTCATTAACTACCACAATGTTAAATTAAAGTGATATTTTTGTTTGTATTCACTAAGGGGTATCTTGTGCCTCCTCATTCTCAATCTCATTACCAATTCCCAAGGGTTAAGAGTGGTGGAGGGGGGTAGACTCTAGCTCTGACTACTTTTTGTAGTTGCTGTCTACCTCCTTCATTTTGATATAAAATATGGAATACTTGCAGTCTGCCAGCTCTTCCTGATGGGTGACTGTGATGTAATATCATTTAACTAAACTGCAATAGAGGTGATATTTTGGCCCTTAGTTCTCTGATACAACAGTATATTCTCCATTTGTTTTGGAACTGGTAGAAGGAAAGGGTATGGTTTACTGGTTATCTTATACACTAGAGTTCTGTTTGGCTACCCTTTGATGGAAGGCATGAATGGCTTACTGCTCTCTGACTTTGTGCTAGATTGGCTACTGGGGAGGCACTGAACAGAACAAATTCTTGGATGTTGCTAGATCTGGAGGAAAGACTTCACTTCTTCTTGGTTTCCCTCAACTGGCTCAAAGCTTTGTAGAAAACTCTCATTAACCCACTCTGAATTTTCCAACTTGAATATCAGGGTAATTTCCTTCCAGGATGTCATATATTAAGTTACTGTGGACCCATTAGTAGATGCTGGCATGGATATGACATAAGCAAAACAGACACAATCTCTAGCTTCAAAGGACTTATGCTTTAGTAAGGAAGATGCATCTTAATTCTGTAATCACACGAAGTAAAAGCAATATCTCATATGGGACTCAGAGGATTCCACAAGACTGGCAGAGGAAAGAGGGAGGGACCCTTCCCTCTGTGACCTGCATACCTAGTTTAGCAACTAAAATGGGTATTTTGCTATTCACTGAGACAGGGAGGCAGATCATGTCCAGGGAAGGTAATTTGGCATTTTGGAGGGGGGGTTGACAGTTCTTAAAAACATTAAGGCTGGGGGGGGGGGATAATAAATAGTTTGATGTCAGGGTCCAGAACTTAGAGAAAAGTTCTAGGCTAAAGGTGTAATTTTGGGAGTCATTGATCTATTGATAATTCAAGTGGTAAACAACCTACTGACAGAGATGAGTTTGCTTAGGGAAACAGTCTAAGATGAGAAGAGAAAAAGGCCTTCAGTAGAACCTTCCAGAATCTCTACCATTTAATCACCAAGTAGATTGGCAAGATGCCAGGAGGGAGAAGAACCAGAGAGGGTGGGGTCACTGTGTCGAATGCTGTTGGGAGACAAGGTGAGGATTAAACAACACATAGGGCTTTTGTAATGTGGAATTCCTGCTGAAGACTTTCTTGAGAAATATTTCAGGGCAAGAAGGAGAAGCAAAGTTGAACTGCGGAGGGTTCAGGAATGAGGGGGCGGTGAGGGCATGGAGGTGGTAGGTGAAGGGAAAGGAGACAGGCAACAGAATCTGCCAGTGCTGTGGGAGGGACAGTCTGTTCCTTTGATGTATCAGAGCTGTGTTATTCAGAGAGAGGAAGAAACTTGGACATGTAGAAATATCCATGGAATTGCTGGGGGGAGAGGGGGAGTAGAAGACATTAGAGGAGAGAGAAAAGACAGCAAGAGAGAGTGAGATCCACATTACAAAAGGACAATAAGCTGAGAGGCTTGCATCTGGGCTCACTTTCGAAGATTAGTGGGTCATCTTGGCTGTAAACTTAGGGGCACTATGGGTTCTTTGCTGGTAAATTGTCATTCTGTCTCAACGGTTCAACCAGCATTTCAACACATCTATGAAGCACTAATTATGTACCTAGTGTATTAGCAATGGGGGCTACACATTTGCATACGGTTTTGTCACTGGGCAAAGGACCGAATCTGGGGCCCTTCAGTTTGATCCCACCTTTCAATAGGTGGATAAGCTGGGAGCAGACCTACTAGTGACCACTGTTCCACCCACTGGAAATCAGAGGATGGGTTTAATGACCCTGCTCCCAAGTCCAGGAAAGGGCTTGAGACCCTTTGGTCAAGATTGAAAGAGATCTCCACAAACATCTATACTGGCAGGAAGTCAGCATTTATTCTTATCAAAAGAGCAAAGAAAGAGAACTCAGGGGAGACTTCTCTGGGCAAGAGAGAGCCTACCTGAAGTGCTAGGGCTAGAGATCTATACAGGTTTTGGGAATGAGATTTTAGGAAAAAAAGAATTAAGCTTTATTGTCTGAGGAAGTAAGGAGAGAGAGTGACTAGAGTCCATTTATTGTTAACTGTGAGCCCCATCAGTTGTAGCTGGGTGGCGGTGCAGGGCTCCTGACATCTTCCAGGTGAACATCTCACAAAGGCTGTGTGTCTGCAACTCCAGTGTGAACCAGTCTGGTCTTAAGGGCTGTGACTCCCTTTTTTTCCCACAAAGCCGCCAACTTATTAAGCTGTGGAAAGATCCGCCAGAAATGGTGGAAACCAAAACCAAACAAACAGCAATGAGCCAAGGAAATTTATGGCACTGGGTCTGGTTGAGGCCTAGAGTCATCAGGTTTTTAACCTCTTGTTTACCAGGCCATGGGGACAGCAGAATTGTGCAGAATTTTGTCTTGAGTTCTGTCTTGTCCTTAGCTCTGGATCCTTCCTATCTTGAGAGCTCAGAGCTGGGGGAGACGACAGTGATGACTGGCTGGGTGGAGGCTGCATCAACGTTTTAGTAGCTAGTGTGTTTCAGTGCTTAGCTTAATGGGGTAAACCTGCACTCATGGATCTCTGTCATTCATCACCTTACCTGAAATGACCTATTTGAACTAATAATAGTTGCCTCCCACACAGGGTGTAGTGATCAATATGGTCCAGTAAAAAGACTGAACAGTAACCATAATAAACAGTTAAATATTTATTAACAATCAGTGCTACATGAATGCTGAATTAAGAACTGAACTAAGCTGGGCACGGTGGCTGGTGCCTGTAAGCATGTGAAGCTTGAAGTGGCAGGAGTTAGGGATCATGGTTTGAGTCCCGCCTGGGGCCCGTTAGTGAGACCTAGTTCCAAAAAAATAGCTGGATGTAGTGGCACGCACCTATAATCCCAGTTACCTGAGAAGCTGAGCCTGGGGATTGTTTGAGTCTGTGGTACCCTGGACAATGAGAGCTTGCGGTTCCATGGGCAAAAGTAGCAAGACCTAGTCTCAAAAAAAAAAAAAAAAAGAACTGAACTAAGAATCATCAAAGGCAGATGCTGGATGGGGAATGTTCTAGTTTTCAACCACAAGACAATAGTGTACTTTCCAGAGTTACCTCTGATTCTTTCCCCCTTACTAATAGGAATGTGCATTGGGAAAGAGCATAGCCAAAGGTGAAAAGTTATCTACGACTTTGGTAGTTTAGACTTAATAGTTTGTATGGTTTAGAATTTCTCTTTTTCTTAAAGGTACTGAGGAATGGAAACAATATATCTAATTTTTCTTATTCATTCATTCACTCATTCATTCATTCATTCCTCAATTTATCAAATGTCTGTTGAACTGACAATGCAGACAGCACTCTAAGAGTTAGAAATCTGTGAACACTGACACTTCAGCTTTCAACTTTTATAGGTGAGAAATATACTCTTTTTATGAATGCTTTGTACAATTCAGAAAGAGGATAACACATCTTAAACTATATTTGCATATCGAATTAGTTAATTAAATCTAACAAATCTATTTGGTCAAACAAACATTACTCAGTACTTACTCATTACTCAACATATCTGAGAGAAAAATAGGTATTATGTTTATAGTCTTAACTTGCTCTAGAAGCTGTAACCTGATGTGTGTGTCATCTCATTTAGTCATCCTAGTAATTTTTTTTTTAAATTCAATTGAGGTAACATTAGTTTACAATGCTCTGTATGATTTAGGGGAGTAGGGTTATACTTTCTCATATGTATGTCACCACACCACACCCACCATCAAAGCACTCACTGTCCTTTACCAATTTGAGTCTTTTACCAAAGAACTGCTGGTCCTTTCCTCTGTTCCCAATCCCTTGCCCTTCTAGTAGCCTCAGTTCACCCAGTAATTCCTTTGGATGAACAACATTTTACAGATAACCAAACTGAGATTTTGAGAGATTCAGAAATAGATACACATACAATAAGGAATGAGACTGAACTATGGACGCAATTCTGTCTGTCTGGTTCTAGAATTCTTTCTCCTTTGATTCTCTACTGTTTCTCAAAAATGGGAATCTGGGCATCCTCCCCAACCCCTCCCACATATCAGCTGTTTGTGAATATTTATATGAATGCTCAGTAAATATTTGTTCAATGAATAAATCAATAAAACAACATTTATCAAACTGTGGTAGCATGTTCCAGGGCAATAGATACTTTGTGTAAAGTTTACAAATCTATTTATAATAAAGAATTATTATTAAAATTTTATGAATGATAATGGTATTGTGGTTACACTTAAAAAATATAGTGTCCTTATCTTTTGGAGATACGCTCTGAAATATTTACAGGTGAAATGACATATCTGAGATCTATTTCAAAAATAATGAGGTAGAAGTGGAAAGTTTAGATGCAGCAAGATTGATCATTAAGTGATGATAAATGATGACACTTGATGATACATGGGTTCATTTGATTGTTTTCCCTTGCTGTTGTGTACATTAACATTTTTTCAAAATAAAACTTAAAAAGTTAATTAATTCTTAATATGGCAGAAATAGAAATAGTAGGGGGAGTAAAAGTCCATTGCAGGAGATGGGGGTGGGGAACAGAAAAATAAAGTCCATTGCAGAGAAATCTACTCTAGTTTAAAAAAAAAATAGCCAAGTAGATTATGAAACACTTCTCTCTAAAAGGGCTACTTAAGAGAAAGGCATGTTCCATATGATTTACCTTTTATTATTATTTTTTCTTTTTAAAAAATTAATGGTGTATTATTGCTTTTTATTTTTTCTAATTTTTAAAATGTTTTTCATTTGCTTTGTAAAAACTTCTTAATACAGACATAGGGATCTTTTCTCCTAATTTTATATGTGAACCTGAGTTAGAGTCTTTGTACATAAATTCTCTCATCTGGAGAGAATCAGTCTAGAAAAATATCTGAAATTATTTCCATTCCCAAAATTCTGTAATTCTGACTGGCTAGTGAAATACTATGGGCACCACTTCTTTGCTCAGAATTCTGACACACCCTGAATTCAAGAAGTAAGACCACTAAATTTAAAACTGCTTTGGGGTTAAAGCAGATCCCCAAGGTGGATCCCCAGAATACTAACTGTCCTAGGAAACAGCCAGGGTAGGAGATTTAAGTATCATGTAGAAGGTACCCATTTCTTGATAGAGAAAATTGAACTAGAATACAGCTTTATAAAAAGCACTTCCTTCAGCACAGTGAACAGTCAATGATGTGGTAGCCTCCTCTTGTGAAGGCTCCTTCGCAGTTAAATCTTAATCAGAATTACTTAATCTTAACATCCTTTTAATGATCCTAAGTAAATGTGAGAGTTGATACACCTTTTATACAAGATACAATCCAATTAGAGTCAAACCTGATCTAAGGAAGATGCAAGGGTATATGGTTGAGCAATAGTGTTCACATGTGAATTCATCAGCTAGCAGACCCACCTATTAGCTGATGTGATTTGACAAGCTGTGTCCTTAAGTGTACTCCATTTGTGCATGTATCAGCTTATGCATCCACCCTTAGAATAGTGCCACAACTTGAAAAGATTCACCTAAGAAAATTTTGATAAATTAAAAAAAAATGCTTAGGATACTGCCAAATAGCACTGAGGAAATGTCTATCCTGACCTTGTATTAATGGAATGCAGATGTCAAATATTTCTAGATTTCGAATATAGTTGAGAGAGTGGGCCATACTCTAACTATAACTTATTACATGTTTGGTATCAAAAATAATATTATGAGTGATAGTTTTTGTAGAACAGAACTTTCCAACCTTTTAAAAATTGAGGTTACATTGGCTTATGGCACTGTATATGTTTTAGGAGTACAGCTTTATAACTCTTTACATGTATATTGCCACACCACACCCACCACCAAAATATCATTAACTCTTTACCGCAGTCCATTGGACCCCTTCCACTCTTTGCTTTACCAGCTCTGCCCTCCCCTGCCAATTAACCAGTCGTGGAATTCCAAGGGTTTGTTTTGGCTTGTCCAGCCTAGTTCTTTTCATGTTTCTTTAGTGTAATACTGACCTTTCAGTTCACTGCAAATTAGAGATAAAAAAGAGACACTTCCCTAAATTGTTTGGAAGCCTCTGTTATTGAGTGAATTATTTAACTCACGCAGTGCTCTTCAGAGTTGAAGTTTTTTGGCTCCAAGGAATGACTTTAATTGACTCTTAAACCTAGGCTTTTTTTTTTTTTTCAAGTCTATTTCCATTTGGCTGGGAGAGTGGGGCTGAAGGCATGAGAGGGCCACATTTTGATTAAAGAGAGAGAGGGTGGAACAAATGAACAAACTTTTGCAAACTTCCCATTTTGCTTACACCATTCCTGAGTTTTCCTTAGAAGCAAAAGTGTTGTGTAGGAAGGGCAATTTCCAGTTCCCCTTGACTTTCAAAATATATCAGGAAGGAGTGAAGAAGAAGGATGACATAAAATGGTTGAAGGCAGGGAAAAAAGAGGGCTATGAATTTGGCTTGGGTTGATAGAAGGAAATAGCCAATAAAAACAGCAACCTAAATCAAGAGAAAGAACTCTAATTTCAGAGTGGGGTTAGAGATGGTAGCTTTGGGCAATTGGTGTTGACTCTGCCACTTGATAATACCTAAGAGGCTGGCAGTCATGTGAGAGAAGAGATAACAAGTTCCTATGACTTCAGTGGAGTGAAAAATTATAAATATATAATTTCTGCAGTTGGATTGCTTATCCACCGAGAAAATGGTTATTCTGAAGCAGTAACTATGGGACTTGGTAACAATCTGAGATGTCTTAACTTCCTAAGAGATAATTAAAAAGAAATATTTAAGAATACATTCTTACAATTATCATATTCAAATTAATCAAGATGGTAGATGTGTTATAAGACAGTCCAAAAAATTAGTCATCTTCTTATAGGAAAACAACCCTTGGCTATATATATATATATAGTATAATAAATGTTACAGTCTCTAGAAAAGTGATACTGCTATACCTGCCAATTGACTTCAAACACCAGGTCCACTACCTAGCATGTAGAATATAAAATATATATATATATATATATATATATATATATATATATATATATATTTACTTCCCAAATTTTCTTTTTCAACCTTCACTGAGTTTTTTCACTGTTATTCTGGTCTTCTGTCATTTGTTATGCCATATATGTTGGTGAATCTAATTTGAGGATGCAAGTTTTTCATACTTTTTTTGTGACACTATTAAAAAGTCTCAAAAAAAATCATTGCCACAGTCTATATGACAAACCTCTGTTTTTCTTGCTTGGAAACCAACAATTACACTGGTTACTGCTCATTAAAATGGCTATTGTGGAACTTCATCCTAGGGAAAACATGAACTGTTCATCTTAGTGTTGATTTGGATGGCACTTGTACAAAGTTCTGATTTAGCGGAAGGGCAGTGATTGAGAACTTCTACAGATGGGACCAAGTCACACATGTAAAATGTAATCTACCTGGAAAAGGAAATGAATTGCAATAGTAAAAATGAAGGCTATTACTGTTGTAATCATAGTTTAGAAACAAAAATTTTACCTTTACTGATTACTATTATATTTTCATATCAACAGTGTCCCTCCTCTGATATTAGCGTACCTCAGGGGTACTTATGAGAGTAGCATGAAAGTTACCTTAACACCTCTAATAGAGCTAAAAAGCCACACTGGTTGAATCAGGACTTGTATGAAGGTAATGAAAGGCAAACTTGAGGTCCAATCCACTTGCAGTAATTTGCGTTTGATTGACATAATTCTGTATCTAGGTCTACCGGCATCTGCATAATTTACATTCTTGTTAATGCACACATACCTGTAATACCTGTAACTATAAGACTTAAATTATTTTCTGATCTTAATAACATACAGTATTTCTATGCTTCTTTCTGATAAATGAAACTTTAATTTTTCCACACGATTTTCCCATTTTTAGCTTTTAATAGCCATACTATGGTGGTATTGTGACTCTAAAAATTTAGTTTTATCAGCTTCTGTAGTAATCAAAAGAACATAAATTTGAAACAAAAAATGTGATAGTATTGCACTCCTACAAAACTGGCAAAGCTTAAAGAAATAGTAGCACTATAATGACAGCAATGTGCAAAATCAAGCACATTCACTTATTGTTCATGGAAGTGTAAATTTATGCAGCTTTTTGGTAAAGCATTTTGGCACTAAAAGTGCCACATGAAAGTGTTGATAAATACAAATGGCAATTCCATTTTTGAGAATTTGTCCTCAGGAAACATAGATGGTGAAAGTATAAATATATACTATATGAACTCAGGTGTACCTATATAATAGACTACTATGCTGTTAGTAGAAGCAATTTTGTTAGAGGATATTTCCAAAAAGGAAACAGATTCATGATATGCTGCTAAGTAAATATAGCAGATTATAATATACCAAGTGATTATCATTTTATATAAAAATTTTGTGGAAAATACTGACTTTGTTTCAGATTATCAAAGTGAATTTTCTTTTCCCATTTCATATTTGCCATTATCTCCCTCCAAAAGAGATATCATTTCAAAGTATGGAAACAACACATATTAAAGCCATTACAAGTTTATCTGAAGGTGGAATCCATTAGTATTTTTTGAAAGTTTCTTTAATTAGATTAGTTTTTGCTAATACAATAAACATTTTTCATGTAAGTGTAAACAGTGAGTATTATTATTAGTATAATAATAAATACAGTTACTAATATCATGTGTAAGCATTATGTGTGAAGCTTTAATGTTTGGCAGCTTATCAAGTGTCTCCCCAGAAACTTATTCTAAGGCATTATTTTTATTTTATAGCAGCAAAAAAGAGGACCTAGAAGACTTGGTTAGTTTATTCAACATCTATGAAGTGGTCAGTCATATCCTCACTTCTGCAGCCTCATTGCTATTTTCATGGGTTGGCTCTAAAAAATTGTGTTAGTGATCCATTTTCAAATAGGATATGGAGGAGGGTTGTACTTATTTTTGGTTAAAACTAGTGACAGGATAATCAGCAGCCTGCCAGTTTTCTGTGCTCACTGTATTCACTGTTCTTCATTGTTAAATCTTTGTGCTTTGAAATTAGAGAAGTCTGAAAATCATTGCCTAAGTCAACAAAACTAATGGAAACAAAGTGATACCCAACAAGGGCATTAACTGTGGCCCATGGGCTAGCATTTTCAAGGGAAATGAATATGATAGCCATGGGGGTTCAGAGTGACAGAACTCAAAGGGTATATATAAAGTCAGTAAAAGGGGCATAGGACCCCCCTTTCAGCTATATTTCCATCCGTTGGGATTTTCCTTTCAGAGTTAATGATCACATTTTGATGTGTATTGGAATTGCTTGAAGAGCTTGCTAAGCCTACATTGCTGTCTTTTTCCCACTCAACCCTTAACATCACACCAGAATGACTCAAGTGGGTTCATGGTGAAATACACTGAAAATGTGAGTTTCTGAGTCAGAAAGTTGTGGTGTATGTACACAATGGAATATTATACATCGATCAAAAAAAGACAAACATGTCATGCGCAGCAACATGGATAGAGCTAGAGGGAATCATGGTAGTGGAAATAAGTCAGAAAGAAAAAGAAAAATATAGAATGGTCTCACTTATATGAGGGATATAGGGGAAACAAATGGGTAAGAATAATTTAAAACTATCAACAGAACTGAAGCATAGAGCAAGAGAGGGAGAGAAGGGAAAAATCGGGAGAGGGAGAGGTACAAGAGATTAAGATGGTTCATGGAAACAGCTGGGACTACATCAAACTAAAGAGCTTCTGTACAGCAAAAGAAACAAGAGACAAAACAAAAAGAAACCCAACTGAGTGGGAGAAAATTTTTGCCCTTCACAAGAGTGATAAAGGATTGATAACAAAGATCTATAAGGAACTCATACAACTTAGCAAAAACAAAGCAAGAAGACCAGTCAAAAAATGGGGAGAGGAACTGAAAAAACACTTCTTCATACAAATGGTCAACAGGCACATGAAAAACTGCTCAAGTCACTAGCAATCAGAGAACTGCAAATCAAAACCACAGTGAGATACTACCTCACACCAGCAAGAATGGCCCATATCAAAAAACCGGGCAACAAGTGCTGGTGGGGATGTGGAGAGAAAGGCACACTCTTACACTGGTGGAAATGTAAACTGGTCCAGCCACTATGGAAAGCAGTGTGAATGACCCTTAAACTAATGAAAATGGAACTACCATTTGACCCAGCAATCGTTCTTCTGGGAATCTACCCAAAGGAGACCTCAATGTGGGTACAAGAGGACACCTTTGCTTGGATGTTTATTGCAGCACTATTTATAATTGTAAGGACATGGAAACAACCCAAATGTCCCGAAACACATGAATGGATGAAAAAGATGTGGTATATATATACACAATAGAATATTACTCATCAATTAAAAATGACAAATTTTATGATAACATGGATGTATCTAGAAGAAATCATATTAACAGAAACAAGTCAGAAAGTGAAACACAGAATCCAAGTGATTTTACTAATATATGGAACATAGGAAAACCAAAAGAAAATTCAGGAGGAAAAGTCAAAACAAACTAAAAAATTGAAGTGCACAACATTTTGGGAGGGGAGCTGGTTAGGGAGGGAATGATCAGGGAGGGGAGAGCCCTGGGGATTACAAAGATGTGAAATAATTATCTATATAATAAAATATTTAATTAAGAAAGATGGTTAATGTGCTGGGCTCACCTGTAATCCCAGGTGGTGCACACCTCTAATCCCAGCACTGGGAGGCTGAGCTCAGGTATCATTTGAGTCCACAGGTTTGAGACAACCCCAGGCAACACAGCTAGATCAAGTCTGAAAGAACAAACAAACAAACAAACAAACAAAAAAAACCAAAAATGGTTCATGGGTACTAAGGTGGTGGGAGAACCTCAGGGTACACAATAATGAAAAAAAATAGATATCAATTAAAAAAATTATAAAGAAGTGTGAGTTTCTAGTAAGTTTTCAATATCTTTCAAAAAGATATCAGATGGTTTGGGTGATGCTGCTGGTCACCTTGGGAACCAGTGTTGTAAAGATTTCTATAAGTATTTTTTTGTATGCAGCAAACAATGTTCAGGGTGTAAAGATGGATGAGTGATAATAATTAAGAACAAATGAGGGTAATGCACAAATATTATTGGAGCAACATGCAGAGGAACAATGTAGTAAGTATGAGTGATCAGAAGAGTTTGTAATCAGTACTGATGTGAGGGATCTGAAGATACTCATTGAAACATTATTTGAAATCTATTTGAAAGGAGGGTAGGGGGCTCATGACATGGGAAAGAGAATTCCAAGTAGAGGGAAAAGGGCAAGAAAAGGCAAAAAACCCTGAAAATACATTGATTTGGCATCAGATACCGTTGGCTAGTTGAGTATTACTTTTATATACGTTGAATATTTTCAGCATTTCCCTAGTACTGCTGATCTGCTTCTTTTCAAAAGATGTCCTTTTTTTTTTTCATCTATTTTAATCTTAACTTGCTCTTCCTGCAAGGCAGAAGAAAAATAATGAACATAAATGGCATTGATTTCAATGTGGAGTGATTAGTTATAATCTTTAAATTCATTAACACAGTCCTTGAAACCAGCTAAATACTACCCAAATAAATACTATTCAAATAATGAATTGAGAAGTTCAATGAATTCAGTCATTTGGCATTGCATAACTGAAAAAAAGTGTATAATTTGTCAAAATACTGTTTTACTCTGACTTTTGTCCAATTGGACAAAACAGTGTTATTAAACTTTTTTTTCCAGCTTCTAAAGCACTGAGGTTTTTAGAATAAATAAATGCTGTCTATAGATAAAAGAAATTATTATCATATGTCCTCTGAAGTAGTGCTCAGGAAACATTCCTTATGTAACATATTTCTGTTGCTTTCTATAAATAGCATCCTCATACTTTAGCTTAATTTATAATAATAATCAAATATGCAGTAATCTATCGTTTAAATGTTCCAAGCTACTTACCTGATTACAAAGACTGATTTTAGTTGATTTCTTGTTTAGTCAACTGATAGAAAGATGTGATGACTTTCTGAAGAACAACACCAGGTGGGAGTTGGAGATTTGGCAGGTCTCTGCTTAGAAAGGGCAAACATTACTGCCAAGAAAATCCAATATGAGTAATTCAATCTGCTCATGCTGGCTAATGAGTTTATGTACAAATTTAAAATATGGGAGGGTTTTAATGACTCTATACTTTGTTCTGACTACCACTCTGAGAAAATCACTTGTGTACTCTTTCCATAGTGAGTTATCATTGATTTTGTTGTAACAAAATGGCATTTATTAAGATATGGCACAATCATCTGTGGACACAATTAGGGGACTTTACTTTGTTAAGAGAATGTAGACTATGAGGTATTTGAAGTCCATTTTAACTTTTTAAATCTTTTTATGGTTAATTATTCTGAATATAACTTTCTATATAATTAAAAAAAATCAAGTGGTTTTAACAAAGAGGGAATGCATTTTGTGGGTGTTGAGTGTGTTGTTGCCATTGTTGCCATTGCCAATGCCATTGTCATTGTACCGTGGAGAACATGTAGTAGGTGCGTAGGTAAATATTTAGTGTTTGCTTAATTAATACAGGACTTAAATTTTCTTACCACTTATGAAATTGATGTTTTTGATAACTTTAAAAATGAGTATTTCAGAGATATTTTAACAGGTACAAACAAAAGATCTTTCATTCAAGCAATTTGGAAGATAAATTATTCTGACATGTTACATAGAGATAGTTTGTTCCTCATATAAATTTTCTCTTGAAACTTGAAAATTGCTTCAATTCTCCTTTTGGTGAAAAGTTTCAGAAAAATAGACTTGAGCTATAATATATTGAAGAGTTTTCTTGCAGAAGTGATTGGAGTTCCATGCTTGACTTGCTAAGTCTATATGTTAAAGAAGTGAGTGACTGGAGGGAGATCAACCTATTGACTTTTTAAAAAAGATTCAATCCATGTTTCATTTGCTTCCGTACATATAGTTTAAAGAGCTCCACTGATTTTTGCCCATGAAAGTGGATCAGCAAGCTTTTTTAGAAAGATGAAAAGGAAATATCAGGATTCGACACTGAAGGAGAACTCTCCAGGAATGGGAAAGTTTGTGATGCCCTGATTGGCTCAGCCAGGCATAATCCTACCTTCTACTGATAGTGTCCCAGAACTGAACATCATCTTGCCAAAAGTTTTCCTGGCATCAGTCATCAAGAACACAAAATACTTATGATTAGCTTTCAGATATTGCAAGGAATATTTAATTGGCAAAATATTTGCTGATATGCCAACTTTTCACCAAGATTCTGCCTAATTGTACTGAAAAGGTTTGTCTTCTCTTAGTGAATGTAATACAGGGAGGAAAAAGAAAAGGGTAGAGGTGAGGAATAAGGAGATTCTTCCAATATTCCCCAGATAGAACATAATTTTAGTGGAGTACTATCTTAAATGAGTCAAATTATCCTGAAGATATTTAAAGGGGTTATTGTCTGACTCTAATTCCTTTTAATCTTGAATGATGTGGCATTAGAATGATAATGAATTAAAGTGTTACTAATACACTTTTATCATCAACTCAACTATTGCACCTCCTGTGTTAAAAGTGTTTATCACCTAATGAACTAAGTTTATTAAACAGTTGTATTTAATGAGCAGTAATTCATTTTTACATGAAAATAAAGAGATACAAGCTACTTCTTTTTCCTCAACTTCATCCAAAACAATGAGAATTGTTTTCAATGGAGGTAGTTATCCTATAGTAGGTATCTATATAGGAGGTAGTTATCCTATATAGTATCACCAGGAAACAGTGATAGACCATCCCATTAATAAAATAAAATACACAAATTCATGAAGACACACAGGCAGAACATCTTTTATAATGGAAAATAAAATGGCAATGAAAATGGTTAGCACTTACTAATTGATCATAATTTGTTTGTAGAATGCTCAACCAGCTCTTTATAAATTTGAAGAGACTTTCTAAATTTGAAGAGAGGATATATACATACAAATGCTTTCTGGACAGGTAGGCACCATAATGAAATATTTTTGCTGTCATGGTAACAAATTGGCAAACACAGACAGTGTGTTATTCAGAATAATTTAAATTCCCTAAACTAGACCTGAATGGGACATAATCCCATAGGCATCTTACAATGTGCTTTAAAGACCCAGTGAAAGTTTTGTTCCAAGGATGTTATTCCTTGTATTTCATGTTTATAGTTGACATATTTTCTGATCTTTCTAATAACTTTGAAGATAGTTATTCATAATGCATAGTAGGAATTATGTTACAAGTTATTTGCTATGGCCAAGTCTGCATGAAGTAGGCTAATATTATTTGAAATTAGAAATCAGTGTTTTAATTTGTCTTGATTACAGTGAGAGTTAGGCATCATAGTCAAAAACAAAAGCTATACACTTTATAAAATCCTGGAAAAAAACCCTCAGGTTCCTATTTTCAATGTAAGAGTCAATTGTCCTATCAAAATTTGGCATTTCACTTGGAAATATTTCACATTTATAATCCAAATCCTTTAAAGTATCTTATGCATTATTTAAAGTATCTTATGCAGATTTGCCTTAGAACAAATCTCTAGGGCACAAGGGACATATATCTTGGTTTTGTGTATCTATCTTATACATAGCAGTATCAGTCATTGCTCATTTTCTTGCTGCATTAGTAAAATCCCTACACAGGTTTAATACTCATTAAGATGATGAAACATAAAACCAAGAAATAAAAAGATAACCTTAAGAAACATTACAGTAGGTGGAACAATACTGAAACATTTAATCAGAGTATATATGCAAATAATTTTTCAAACTTTTTGGTGTTAGAACACCTTAAGACCCTCTTAAAATTGGTAAGTTCCAAAGCACTTTAGTTCATGACTGTTGCATCGGAGGCAGATACTCTATTAGAAAAAATTCCTTTTGTTTTTTGAATTAAAAAATATTAGCGAAGAATTTTTTATAAGCAATTGAAAATACAAGTAGTAGACAACCACAATCAAAACAATATTGTAGGAATATGGAAATAAATAGAACAGACTGAGGGACCCAAATTAAATTCTCAAATATAGAATATTTACATTTGTGAATATAGAAACTTTCAATAAACATGATGAATACTTTCAAAACAAGTACTAGATATATCATAATAAATAGGAAAGAAAATATGGATCCTAAACACTCTTCATATTTGAAATTAAAATCCAGAAGAACAGAAACATTTAAGATGCTGCAGAAAAGTATATGAAAAGTATATATGTAGGAAAGTATATGAATAAAAAAAATTCTCTTTAAAGTAACTACAACAAACCCTTTACATGTGAATAAACCATATATTTTATGAAAAATAACTGCACTTCTCAATATGAAGTAAAATTAGTAAGGACTACTACTGTTATATTTTTTTACACATCTTTTAAATGTCTGGACTAAGGGGAAACAGATCTCATGTTTACTTCTGAATTCAGTCTGTGTGTCCCCAGAAACAAATTTAGAGTGGGAAAGAAGGACCTGAGAACCTCCCAAAAAGATTTTGGAGACTCCCAAAGTTTATCAGGTCATACTTTGGATTATGACTATGAATATTCTATTGAGAAATCATGCAAAACTTGATCTACTGCTTCACAGGGATGTTATTGCTTTCATAGGAAAATAGAATTTTATGCTCAACATCAGTTATAATTAGGGAAATGCAAATCAAAACCACAATGAGATACCACCTTACACCAGTAAGAATGGTTCATATAGAAAACAAAAACAAAAACTGGCAACAAGTGCTGGCGTGGATGTGGAGAAAAAGTAACACTCTTACACTGTTGATGGGAATGCAAACTGGTCTGGTTACTATAGAAAGCTGTATGGAGGACCGTCAAACTACTTAAAATGGAACTGTCATTTGATCCAGCAATCCCACTTCTGGGAATCTACCCAAAGGATACAAAAACACTAATTCAAAAGGACACATATTTATTGCAGCATTATTTACAATAGCCAGGATATGGAAACAACCCAAATGCCTCAAAACAGATGAATGGATCAGAAAGTTGTGCTATATGTACACAATGGAATATTATTCTGCAATCAAATAGACAAATTTGATGCATTTGCAATATCGTGGATGGACCTAGAAGGAATCATGCTAGCAGAAATAAGCCAGAAAGAGAAAGAAATACTGGGTGATCTCATCTATATGCGGAGTATAAGGAAAACAAACAAAAGGACAAGAAAAAGTTAAAGGTAACAAATGACAGCAGAGCTAAAGCATAAAGCAAAGGAGGGGGAAATAAAGGGGAGGAATAGGCATATGAGATTGTCATGGCAGTTCACAGGTGATAGGATGGTGGGAGAACCTTGGGGTATACAAAGATGTAAAAAATATATATATGTAATCGATAAAAAAGTTTAAAAAATAGAAAAGATAGTTTTATACAACTATGATTCTCTTGGACAGATCCTTAAAGATTTTTTTTCTTACTAATTAGTGGAGTTGCGTACATATGACTTAGGTTAAATTTACTCATCAGTTGTCCTCCAGATAAAGAAACAGAGTGATCTTTAGAACATATAGTACTATCTGTACCAACTGTCATCACTCTGCAATCTCCAGAAATGTTTGTTGTCTGTCTTAAAAAAAAAAAAATGACACAACTCTGTTGGCTCTTCTTCCACCCCTGAGACTGACACCTTTGACCCAATGAAAGTTTCCAGATTTATTTGTTTTACTATTCACCTAGATGTAATGATAGACAACGATGAGCTGGCTGATAAGCAGATGAGTCTTGTTATATGATCAGCATAGTAAAATCCTGAAGTTAACCATCTGATTTATAGGCAGTTTTATGTGAATACTTTTCAGACCTCTGCTATTACCCTGAAATAAAGCATCAAAAATACCAGTAGCAATTGTGGATTAAAAAATCTTAGGATTTACCATAGAATTCACAGGTTCTGGATTTTGTAGCAATTTTGTCAACATTTGTTGATACCAATTATTTTCTTAAATTTACCACTTCTAGGTTTCTGATAATGCAAAGTACCCCAGAAGAAAATATATGTACATTTTTTACAAATTGTAAATCCTAAAGAAACTTGGAAAATTTAAATCTTAAAAGAGGGAATTGAAACGTTTTTCTGAATTTGTTCCATTTTCTAAAACCAGTTCCTTTATCCAATGACATTATTTGAACTAAGAACTAAGCTGAGTTTTGAATGACTAACATAAATAGTGACAATCTTTGAGGTTTTGGAATTTAATCTTGTTTATATTTGTTTAACAAATATATAGCTAATAAATATATAGCCAATTAGTTAGCTATAAAGTGAGATTTCCTTATTTTGCAGAACCTACAAAGATGGAAATAAAACTGATCCATAATTTGCATAGTTTACCAGAAAAATATGTGTTTAACCCAATTTAAATCAGAAGATATTGAGAGGTGATTTTTTTCTTTCTTTTATTATTTCATAATGGCAATTTCCTTGGCTTTCATTCAACAGACATTATTCTGCAGACTTCTACTGAATATTCATCATAGGTTTCATGTGTCAGGCATTGGTTTGGACATAGCAATGTAAAGAGGAGGGAGAGTTTCCTAGCCACTAAACTCTGTCCATTAGAGTACAGTCCCTCCAGACTATAGAGGCTCATGATCTAGTGGGGGCATCAAAAGTGAGTGGGAGTGGTATCAAAGAGGCTGGAAAAAGGCAGTCTGGGAGATCAACAATCTTTTTTTTTCCCTGATAGTTTGAGGAAGACACTGGAGGAGGACCCAGTCAAGTTAGACAAGCAATAGGAAAATACCTTTCTTAAGTAGACCATAAACTCAAGAGAGAAGAAATATACTTGGAGTTTCAATCAAATTTCATTTGATTTTAAGTGAAAGAAACCCCATACTACCTAGTGTAAATAAAGAGAATGAATTGGCTTCTTAGTGGGAAGTCTGGGCTCAGGGATAAGATTATTCAGAGGTATCAAAATACTGTCAGTTCCACCTTTCTTATTTTCATTCTGCTTATAACCCTCATTCTACTTATAACTCTGGGTTGCCCTCTTTACCTATTGCATTATGTAAATTTTCTGCTTATAATAGGAAATATAATTATGAACAATCCCCAATTTATGCCTATTTCCCTTTTGACCCAAGGGTCTTTAGTTTCCACAAGTTCAAGGACAGACCCCTACGGTCATTGGTTCTTCCTATGGTGGATTCTTGAAATACCTTGTTAGCAATTCCTCTCAAGTTAACTTGAAGTGGAGGAGGAGTGATTCCTTAAAGAACTGACTGGGTTATAAGTGATGGTGGTGGATCATGTGTTAACCTAAACAGTAGTCAACTTTGATTCAATTGCCATCAATTTAATAAGAATCTTTGTTAACATTAAGATTGATTTTTCCAAAGGTATATTTAGGCAATTATCTAAATAACTTTACACTTTTCCAGCTTTTAAAGTGGGTTTTATCTCATTTTAGAAAGTATAATGAACTATTCAAGGAGGATAAGACCTAATATCTTCCTTTAGGACTATTTCATGGCTTGTCCTTTCTAACTCTTAAATATTTTTATGCAGTTAGGCAAATATCAAGAAAAGAAATTCCACCAAGGCAGAATATATGTAAGGGACTGATGTGATATTAATTCTTGTGTTTTGATGATGATAGCAAGAAGGCTTATTATAATTTTTCAGAATCAGATGTTGGAATCACTTCTTCCTTCATCAGTGACCTTCTTGTTTCACATAAAACCCAAGGAAGAGACCATTTCTGAAATGATAGCGATATTCAGAGAGAGAGAGAGAGAGAGAGAGAGAGAGAGAGAGAGAGAGAGAGTGTGAGTGCAGGCTAGGTTAGTTACCCAGGGATCTTTTTAAAAAAGAAGTTAATGATAAGTGAAAATGTGATGAGATAACTATAACTGTATTTTACAGAGTTCTTCTCAAGGAGAGTACAATATTGGCTAGGAACTGCTTCAGGCAAAAGTTAGACCAAGGTGGTGGCTAACCTACAAATGGGTGGGTCTAGTTAACTGTACTACTTTGCTTCTGCTGGAAGCAGAGATTTCACTGTGTCCAGTTTTGTACCTAAATAAAGTTTAGAGAATATCAGTTTGGGGTACCAGATTGTTAAATTTTCTAGGGTACTCACATGACTTTAGGAAACATGTACAATTCTGGTACATGTTATAGGAACTACATACTTCCAATTCAGGTGCCACTTATGAAATTATAGGTCCAAGGGCTGAGAAGTACATGGAATATCTGTTTGCCAGGAATTCACTCTAAAGGTTAATTCTGGAGGACAAATAGAGAACACCCTATCAGGTATATTCATTAAAAAGTACTGACAGTGTTCTTTAACTTGTGACTTTGGAAAACAACAAAGGTAATTATCTGCAAATAATAAAAACAACATAGAGTTGTAGCTATTAATTTAGGCACATAACAACTAATTACATGCGACTTCTGCAAGCACAATCTTGTCTAACTGCTGATCCTTCCTCTGGAGGGTGGCAGATCAGAATCGCTGTCTTCTGACTTTTCTAAAGTCCTTTCATATTGGTATTGTTTTCATCTTGGGTAACACTTGGTCCTGTCCTTTGTTCTCAAGTGTCATATCTTTTCCAGTTCATCATTCATTAAGATGGCTGTGACAGGACAAAAATTTGCTACGCTTTTTATAAATAGTCATCCATGATTGCCATTCTTTCTGTTTTCTTTGCATTCCACATCTGTGGAGATTGCCTTTACTCTACATTTGACTTTAATTTTCTTGGGCTCATTTCCTGTTTTGAGTTCTTGTGCTGTTTTTAAGGGTGTATTCTCTGTTTGGTGACCTATGCTAATGGCTGTTCTTAGGTGTTCTGAAACTGTTAAGATAGCGGCTTTTCAAACTTTTTTTGACCACAACCCACAGAAAGAAATTTGGTTTATACTGTGCCAGTACACACACACACACACACACACACACACACACACACACACACACACACACACACACACACCTGAAACCGTAGTTTCTTAGAACAGTGCCACCCATATCACAAATGATTCATTCCTATTCTCCCTTTTTTCTTGTTCCTTCCATTCTATTCCACCCCATCCTGGCCATCCCATCCCACTCAATTTCTAAGGCCCCCAGAAGAATGTGTGACTAGATGATGCCATTTCCTATTGGTAGGCTGATAATATCTATGGTCTTTCATAGATCCAGTAGATTCCTTTCTAGTGTTAAATTAGTTGGCAATGCAATTTGGAAGACTACATTC
This sequence comes from Uropsilus gracilis, assembly GCA_004024945.1. Taxonomy (NCBI): domain Eukaryota; kingdom Metazoa; phylum Chordata; class Mammalia; order Eulipotyphla; family Talpidae; genus Uropsilus; species Uropsilus gracilis. The sequence goes on from PVHY01010905.1 coordinate 45,776, forward strand.
ATAGGAAACTAGGTCTAAGGTTATCAAACTATGTTCTGTGTTTGGACAAATGTATAATATAATTTGTTCACCGTTATAGTATTATTCAGAGTACTTTCTCTCCTCCCTCAATCCCCTAACTTTTTATGCTAGATTTTTCTTTGACCAGCAATCAAAAATACCTAATTAATTTTTCTTCTAATTTTTGGATTTCTGTGTCTCTTATTCACTGATGGAAATTTGATAATTGCATTCCCTGTCTTGGAGACCAATGACTTATCCATTATTCTACTGGGCTTTTAAAATTCAATAATTATAAGTTACTCTGATAATCATTTCAAAGATCATTAATTTGAGCCAAAGCTATTTTACAGAGTAATTACTGATGAAAGTAAATTTGATATCTTTCTATGTGACATCTGAGAGATGCTCCTTTCTCAGACTATCCCAACAGGGTTAAAATGCTTTGAGAATTAGTCTTCTGTAATTCCTCCCCATATGGTTCAAGGTTTAAATAGGAATGACTTCACAGAGAATAGGGTTAAACTAAGTGATTTCCTGATATCAAATGGCATTTTCAATTTTTTAAATTAAATATATTTAATTTTTAAATATATTTTAGACTTGCATTTCCCCATCAAGTTCAGATAGTGGGTGGAATATCCTGGGTCAGAAAAGGTAAGGTAAAAATTATATATGTATTAAATTTGTTTCAAGATTTGGAGATTCTTTCTGATTTTATTCACGATAAGGGAAGCTATTTTGACCACACCTTTTCCTCGAGCATTTAAGAGACTGCTTCTGCAGGGGAGAAAGAAAGATTGGATGAGTGTGAATGAAAGGATCTTTAATCAAACTTTTGTCTCTATCACTTACCCAATGGGACCTCACAAGAGTAAATTAGCATAGAATTTTTCAGAGAAATGTGTCTAATTTCTACTCTTCAGAAACATTATTATTATTATATTTTAGGTAGGTAAGGATAAGCCATATTAGACAGTTTGTAACAACACTGTTGAATAGAATTGTAATATGAGTCACATGTTATTTGCATTTTCTAACAGTAACATTAAAAAAGGCAAAGAAAAATAGGCAAAGTAAATTTTGATGATATGTTTTATTTAATGCAATAGAACCAGCATATTTAAACATGAAATACAAGAAATGCAAAATTATTAGTAGACATTATATATTTTTAATACAAATCTTGTCTCTTATAATCTTCTTACTTTTGACTAAACACATTTCAAATATTCAACATATGTGGTTAGTGGCTGCCATATTGAACCTCACAGAATTTCCCCTCTCTGTCTCTTCTTCACAGGTAACGTTCCATTGCACTGTCAGCAATTCCAACCTTCTGATACCCTGAGAGGAGCAGGGCTAAAGTATCTGGTTTCTCTGCATGCACAGACCTGGTTCCAGTGGCAGGAGATATTTCAACACACTCTCGAGATGATGTGAGGTTAGCTCTTAGTTAGCTCTTTCCTGAATGGCCTCCACTCTTCTAGTTTTCACCTGAATCAGAGAGACTGCAGTGAAAGTAGGAGATGCTATGAGCCAAGTGCCAAATAAGTCTCAATGGCAAGATTCAGAAAGGGCACAGATAGAGGAAAGTATATTTCAAAGTTACAAGTGTCAGGGAAAATAAAGTCAGCAAGAATAGCTTTAAAGTGACTACACAATTGATAAGAAAGCTATTTTTCCAACATGAACTTCCAACTAAGTCTCAAGAAGAGACTAAACATGTTTAGAAATACCTCATTTTGGGAAGACAATTGCTGTGCCTTAAAAAGTTCCTGTTGTTTTATGTGTTCCTGTGACAGATTGGCTTATAGAACAACACAGTTTTCTTTCCTGTTCTTGTAACACTATCTTTATTTTCTTTACAGCACAATTAAGATTGTGCCTATTAGGCTTCCTCAAATTAACGAGATGTTCCCTTTACCTTCAATCATTAGATACGAATCTTTCTTTAGATAACCATTTCCTTGAATACGTGCAGATGAAAGAAGTTGCTTCATTCCCTTAAAAAATATATTAAATGATTTTCGAGCATATGACAATGGATATCATATTTACTCTTACAAGAGTAAATATTTCAAAGTCAGATAAAAGAGATATTTGGAAGTCAGAGAGAACCCACTAGCATTAAAATCCACATAGCTAAAGCGGAAACACATTAAAAAAATTGTCATCCAATTTGCACCATCTAAAAACTTGAAAGAAACTCAGAATACTTTATACATATCTACCACTGTCTGAAATTCATTCAGAACATACATGCATGTATGTTACAGGTCTTTCACTGAAGAAACATCAATGATGCAGAATCCATTTTAAATTCACATTGAATTTTTAGTGCTGATGAGATACTGGTTCTCTGACAGTGAGAAAGAGAAAATCCCTTTGCTTGGAGAGTAGGAAGAAGCAATACTAGAGAGTCAAATGAATACTGCACTTAGTGAAGAAAGTCCTCAGTTTTAACTCCAGCTCTGGCAATTACCTGTGGTGTGATTTGAGATATGTCCCTTAATCTCATTCTCTTATAAAATAGATATGATAGTACCTTATCTTCAGTTGACCTGCAAGTCTTTGAGATCATATAACTTCTTCTTGCCATCTCCAGTGTTTCCTAGTAATACTTGAAACACAACAATTCAGTAGGTACTTTCTGAATGAATCTAGTAAATGAAATAATTTATGTGAAATTCATTATATTCATAATATACTACAAAACAATACTCTTACTCTTATTTCTTGCAAAAGTTAATCTGATGTTCCAAGTTAAAAACTGCAAATAGAGAACTTTTTACTTCTGAGAGAGAACAAAACTTCAAAGGGGAAAACAGAGGAAAATAGAAAAGTTTTGAAATTGGGGTTATTTTATTACCCAAGCCTTTGATAGCAATAGTGCAGAGAGCAATCTGAAGTAAGGAAAATGGTTTGTGGTCATATTTCACAATCAGGAGAAACGGTTTACTTTTAGGTGTATATGTGTGCTTTTATTTAAGAACACATAGAAAGGAAACATGTATCTGAATAAATGCCTTTTTATAACATTCATGTAGCAATCAAATTAGTAACCCAATCTACATTGGCAATATGGACTATTAGAAGTCCCTAGGGGACCAACATTAATGAGTAGATAAGAGTGATTTGTTGTTAACACATTCATTGTTTCCATTCTATACTGGATATCAGTCATTTGGCCCATTTTTCAAAGACCCACTTGAATTGTCTGAACCTATGAACTTCCTGAAAGTCTAGCCACCAAACTCCATTAGGAGAGTCAGTGACCGCTCAGCTAAAGGGTATTTATTTTATTCTTTCCCACTGTGCAAATCTCTCTCAACCAAGACTAATACTGAGATGCTTTTTTATTTTCAATAGGTCTTAAACAAGAAAATTTTGTGCCATTGTGAGAAATTATTCTAATTGACTGAAATTGCTTTCGTGTTTGCTTGTCTTTTTTATTAGTAAGAAGACTAGAGTGGAGCTTCATTAAAAAAAAAAGTGTTAAAATTCAGGTAAGCCTCAGGATGAACTGTGTCTTTGTGTAGCAAACTCCACATAGATAATGCAAATCAACAGTGTAAATGAGAAGGCAGCTTGTTTCAAGTACCTAAAATGTTGTGAAAGTGGACTCAAACAGAGAGAAGCAATTGACAGATTAACTACAAATCTCTCCTATTTATTGATTAAAACAGGTTTCCTAAGGACTTGACAGAAAGAAATTCCAGCTTAGTTTTATTGCCTTGTGAACTTGGAATTAATAAAGCTGTTTTTTTAAAAAAATTAATCCATAGGCAACATCCATACTTAATGAATATTTCTTGACACACTATAGGATTTATACACATTAAAGCTTTATTGGGACCTTTTAATTGTTAAGGGCCAGAGGTATAGACCAAAGATAAAGAGAACCTCAAGCTAATGAAAATGGAACTACCATTTGACCCAGCAATTGCTCTTTTGGGAATCTACCCAAAAGAGACCTCAATGTGGGTACAAAGGGACACCTGTGCTCAGATGTTTACTGCAGCACAATTTATAATTGCAAGGTCATGGAAACAACCTAAATGCCCCCAAATGGATGACTGGATGAAAAAAAAAGTGGTATATATACATGATGGAATATTACTCATCAATTAAAAATGACAAATTTGATGATTTCATAACAACATGGATGTATTTAGAAGAAATCATATTAGCAGAAACAAGCCATAAAGAAAAAGACAGAAACCAAATGGTTT
>PVHY01010906.1:0-29521 GCA_004024945.1 Uropsilus gracilis
AAAAAAAAAAAAAAAAAAAAAAAAAAAAAAAAAAAAAAAAAAAAAAAAAAAAAAAAAAAGACCATAGCCAGAAAGGCTTTAGGTTTTTTAAGGGGCCATTAACGAGAGAGGTTTTTCCTTTTTTGGAATGCAAATGACTTTTTTGGAATTTTTTGGAATGCAAATGACGCACAACATATTAATTGTATTTTTAACCCAAAGACTTCAGAATGCAGGAGGAAGGAAGTCCCTCCTAAGTTTGCGAAAGCCGGGTGTGATCTGTGGAGAACCCTAGATGTGTGCCTGTATTTAGCATCCACAGCTGCAACCTAATACTAATGATGCTGTGGTGGGCATGAGTAGCAGAGATTCCTCCCCATCTGGAGACACCGCACTTGGAGTGGATGGAAGGAAGACAGCTGAGGACAGTGACAGGGAGCAGCAGCTCTTGGGAGAGCGCTCAGCCAGCGTCCTTGGGACCTTGGGACCTTGGGACCATCCTCCACTCGTCATCCCCAGCCCTCCTGCCATCTTCCTGCAAAGTCTGTCTCATCAAAGTGGCCTCTCACTCTCTGTTGTGTTTTTTTTTCATAACCCTAAATGGTTTTCTTATTATGAAGAAAACGCACAGCGGCTGACTTTATGTTACTGAGTTGAGAGGAAGAAAAAGAAGGGAAAATATTCCGTTGTTTCTTCCTGAGTCACAAGGAGTTACACGGAGTCTGCGTATTGGTTCTGCCCTTTGGGACAACGGAAGACAGACCGATTGCTTTGTAGTCACTCAGATACCTGTTTGTAAATGTGTCGTTGGTCTCGGTTATTCTCGGTTCTCTTCCCATAAGATTTCGACTCACTTTGGTAGCTGCGTAGTTTGGGTAACACGTTACTCTGTTTTGAGAGCTGGTGGATCTCCAGCTTGAGCAGCAAATGCAGGCCAGAGGAAGACCCAGTCAGGAAGACACTGAATGGCACCAACCTGGATGGTTCTTGCCCTTGAGAAACTTGTAACCGGAGAGAAAACCAGTGTGCGTTGTGATTGATGATAAGGCACGTGATGAAACCGTCTGAGTTCAGCACATTAGGTCCTTTGACAGAAGATACTGAGGATGGACAGTTCATCCAGAATGGGGGCATCAGGAAGTATTCAGAGACTTCTCATGGGGTGAGGGGTAGGACCAGGGAGAGGCGCGGGGTGCATGTACATGGGCTGGTCAGCCTGAGGGTGGAGGAGGGGATGTTCTCCTTTGTGCCGTGGATAAAATCTGAAATGATTACCTTGAGAAGAAGGGTTTGGTGAAGGCTGCTTCTCAGTGAAGGACAGATGCGGACTTTGGTTGGTGACTGGAGTTTCGTGTACGCAGATACCGTCTTACCACAGCGCACACCAAGCACCTATTTTACAAGGTAATGATGGTTCACTACAAAATCATTAGCAAATAAAAGAGGTGCTGGCTTTTAATTATCTTCTCAGTCTCTTCCAGTTTCCTCATTTTCTTCTTCCCTTGGTCTTTGCTGCCTTTGCTCAGACCCTTCCCCAGGCGAATCCTCAGCCTGTGCACATGGACGCTACAGCCATGCATCCAGTCATCTACCCACCGCTCCTGAGTGGTCGGTTCTTACGGACCCAGTGTTCTCCTGACCCTCAGATGGCTTAGTAGCATGTGCGGGCATTTCTTGCCATCCCCCTGTCCGTGCAGCAGAACTCAGCCACAGTAGCTTGGAAGTTCCAGTCTTCACATTTACCTTGATTTAGAGCTATAAAGACCTACCCTTTACTAGGTTATAAATTTGTAGTGATCTATTGTCCTCTGATTCTGCATAATATTTTGTAATTATTTACTTTCTCGTTTTATCTTGTGATTTAGCCGGGGGTAGATGTAGCTCATCTCCCTCATGGGCGAGGAGCTCCTTGAAGGCAGCCATCATCATTCATCTTCTTTTCACGCCTCCTACTAGCTACTGCACTAATGAGCATGGAAATGTATTGAATTGGTCATTTTTCATTGATTTCTTAGCAGAGATTTCACAAAAAAACTAAGCTGCCATTCAGCCAGGAGTGTCTAAGCTGTAATAGCTACTGGCTGCATCTTGGTGCTAGAGAAGATACACCAAAATAAGGTTTATGTTATTGATATAAGACAGAACATGCTATATCTGAGAAGATGATCCTTGTTTTGTCCAAAATCATATGTAGTTTATGGCTCACTCATTTCCAGCATATTGCATATTATGTTGCTTGGTCAATGTGGTGATTTCTTAGAGGTGTTTTGGACTTGACCTAGAAGTTTAGTGGATTTTCTTAGTTGAGGTAACTTCACCTAATAATACCTCTTAAGTTTTGGGTTTGCATCATTATAAAGCAATATCTGTGCACACTGCATTACGTTCAGTTCAGTTGAGTCTTTACCATTAACCTAAGATCATTTCCCTTAGATTCACTGATATTTTGAGAGCAACATATATATATATCAGCACTAAAACAGAGAATAGGTTTTTAAAAAAATGAGTCTGGTGGACCTTGAGCTTGTCAGTCAGCCTAACCGTCTGAAATTATCTGTGAATCTTGGTATTATTAATGTGTGGTAGTTTGAAATGGGGCATGTTGTATATAGGTTTGCTTTCTCGGGGTTGCTGAATAGAAGACAGTTTTTATATGAACATTGTTCAAATGTTTAGGATTTGCCCCTTCTCTTTAATCTAGAAGATTAAACTCCCTTGAATTCATACATGGCTACATCATCTGAGCGTGCTTTAGTGACATGGCACAGGGAGGACTCCGACAGTGGCACAGGAGGTGAGACTCAACCTGGATCTTTTCACTCTATTGATTTCTTCACCGCCAAGATTCCAGCCTTTCTGGTTTGAGAGTTCTGTGACTTGCTCCCCAGAGGATCAATATCACCTTTCATTGTGATCAAGTGGGAAGAGGAGGGCATTGCTGTAACTCTAACTCTCTCAGCTAAGCCCCAGCTAAACCAATTTTCAGATATAAATAACGAAATAATGTGGGAGGCTGGCTGTTCAAGATGAGCTTCTGAAGTCTTTTCCAGTCTAATTAAAGCAGCCATCTGCGGCAAGCATCTGACACCCCCTTCAAGTCTGTCTCCAGGAGCAACTATTAGCAGCAGTCTTGTTCCCCCTCCCCCCCTCCGGCCTCTTCCTTTGCAGCATGGGACCCATGTGGTGACAGCAGGCAGGGACTTGAAGTCAGACAGGATTCAAACGCTGATTCTGAGACTTGACTGCTTGCAGATATTTGGCAGGTAATTTCTCTTCCTGACTCTGCAGTCACCGTCACTGACGTTTCAGGGAGCGATCCCTATCTTCCCGCGTATTCGGAGAAAGCTTCATGAAGAAACCCATCTGTTGGACTGGTTGTGAGAGATCTGGAGCTGTTGTGAGGATGCAGGGTGATCCCTCAGAGCTGTAGTAAATGAAATATAGCGTAGTTGGATGTGTGCAGTGTCATCTTATGCTGTGACTGTCAATATTCTTGGCAGAGTAAATCTCCTGTGGGCAGCAATAGTAAGACTTCCAGGAAAGGCGGTGAGCTCTCTTACTGTGGCCGGGGTAATGGGACGTATTCTTTTGTTTCTTAGATTCTTGTGCTTTTAATCAACTTGTTCAAGTATAATTTATACAGGAGCATCTTCCCTTTTACCTCGGCAGTGCAGTTCCTACTGAAGTGTATCCTCTGTGCTGTGTTCACTCCCACGGGCGGATGCAGACGTCACGCCTGTCATCTCTGACGTGTCTTCTCTCCTGTTCCTTAGCAGTTCCCTTCCTCCTAGCCCACCTTCCTCATCTGGACCCTATCCCCCAGCCTTCTAAAATGTCATATAAAACTTTTGTGTCTGACTTTTCCACTGATCAGATGCTTTTGAGATCTGTGCTTGTTAATGCGTGTAGCAGACGTTCGGTCCTTCTCGCTGTTGAGTAGTGTTTCAGTAGATGATGCACCACGCATGCACGCATGGACTCAGTGCGTTGATGGACTGGACTCTCCAGACTCGCTCTGCTTGCTGAAACCCATCATCATCTTTCCATGTGCTTCCTGAAAGAATGTTCGTTCTTGCAGTCTGAACCCAACAACATTTTCAGAGTTGTCAGTTCAACCCTGGAGTTCTATAAATAGTAGAGACTCGTCCACAAGGTCTGCATTTGCTGCACCCTAATGCAAGGACTGTGGAAACTTGCTCAGTATCCCTAGGTTTTTGTTGACTCACAACATCAGAATTGCTGTGGAATAAGTTGGTGTGAAGTATGAGCATAAATCATGAGCCATATTACCTGTTCTCTCTGTATGTAACAGCTAATTTTGTTCCACCAGTGGCAATAATTTTCTCGATGTTCGGAGTTTATTTTAATTGATGTTCAAGCATTTCGTGGTATAGTCAGAAAATGTACTCTGAGTCTGCTTTAGCATAGATAGAAAGGAAGTGTGCTCTTTGTTTCGGAAAAGCGAAGCTCTTTGGTTTAGTTCGATTCTATTAAGCTAATTAAGCGTAGCCTTAAGCAATATTTAGTCATTGGCTTTGGTAAGTTTTTCTTAAAAAGTAGTTATGCACTCAAATCTGTAAGCATGTCAACATTATTGGGTCTTTGAATCAAAGTGATGGAAGGTAAAAATGATGAGCACATTTAAAAGAAAATTTATAATAGGAGACTTGATACTGAAGAACGCTGCACTACAAACTCTGAGGGCACATTTATCTTGAGTTATTGATTAGATTAGTTTAGGAATATATTTTGGTTTGTCAGTTACCACGTGCTGTAAGTCAGAGACCTAAGAGTTATCCATGCATGGCTCGGATCGCTTCAGGGTGTGGGAGGAGGAGAAGTGTATATGCAGAGATGCTGTGTTTGCCAGATCATGCATGAAGCCAAAATAAATTTTCAGAGTGAAATTGTTTTAAGCAACTGCAGGGAGCCAGTTTACAACTAAATTTAATCAGAGGCCTTGTTCTTTATGGCTATTCTATTTCATAAAGTATGTTCTTGACAAAAAAAAACCCTTTTCCTGCACTGTGGAGTCTTCAGAAATAAATTACCTCCAGATGATTTTTCAGAGGAACCTCGATCATCTGTCAAAAGTTTTGAGTAGTGGGTGGCTCTTTTTAATTTAGTTTTTTGGGAAAAAATATTGAATTATTTTCCTAGCATTTCTTAGTAGAGTTTAAGAGCTCATGTTTTTTCATCCTACCGGGGGCCTGATTTTCAATAGAACCTTAGATTGGTGAGTTAAGACTAATTGAGAGTAATTGTACATTAGCTCTCTCCCACACACACACACACACACACACACACACATGCGTGCGCGCACACTCATGCACACACTTGTTTTTTAGAATGGTGTGGATAGATCCCTGTCTGATTTCCCATGTACACCCAAGTGATCCACAGCCATGCATGCTTGCACGCATGCTGAGATCCTTCCTGCATGGTTTTCTTGTTCTTACAACCTTGATTTGATATTCCAGGGTCCTGGAGAAGCAGAATAACTACGACAAAAAGCGGCATTCATTTATTTGTGGACATGTCATTACAGACCGTGGTGATGGGCTTGCACCCGAGTCTGCTGTGGCCTTCCAGTGGTCAGGGGCCAGAAAGGCAGCAGCTGGACTCCATGTAAGCAGGGGCTAGTTCATCAGCTTTGTGGGGAACCATCCAGATGGCCACACCATGCTCAGCCCTGGGCTGACCCTCGCCGTCCTGGGGCCACGGCCTGAGAGCAATTTATCACCGTGCTCCTTGAAGCTCTCCGCTGGCCCTGTCACCTGAGCGGCCAGACATCTGCTGGAGAAGCTCAGAGAGGGCAGTTTACGTACAGCTGATGAGCACACCACTGTAAAGGAAGAAAGCAGATGTACATATCTATGAAAAGTGTATCTCTATATGTGTGCATGTATGTGTCTATATGTGTGCGCATATGTACGATGCATTTAATACGCTTAACTCTGGAGAGTGGATGTCCTGGGACGTAGAAGAAAGCTCGAGGAAGTACGGGGAAGTGAGCTAAATGATGACCCAGAGACCATTGGTCTTTAAAAGTCCAGATTTGAAGGAACTAGAATTGAAAAGCCATGTTAAAAACGGTGACTTACCCCCCCAAGCCCTGTGGGTAGCCCTTGTCTTAAATGAAATTGGAGGTTCTTCTGCCTGGGCTGGAGGGAAAATGGTGTTTCCCCCGCAGGACTTCAGCGAGTGAATCCCTTGGTTTTTGACCCTGTCAGAATTGATTGAGGGTGCTGAGGTGCTGGATGTCAAGTCGGGGTGTTCGAAGCTGGGGTGCCACATGCTCTGTGTGGGTACTGGGCTCCGGCGGTGTGCTCCTTGGGGCCAAGGATGCCGGGCCGGGAAGGGGGTGTTGAGGCCCCATCACCGTTTAACAGTGATTTTTTAGTATTTTTTAAGTAATTTTAAAGTGATTTTTGGGTATTTGTGTCTCCCAAGCGCCCCACGTGGCAGCCTCTCTCTCGAGACTCTTGTCAGTCACAGAAAGTCAAATATTTTCAAGAATTCATCCGGAAGGTTCAAAGCAGCGGCCTATTCTCAGAGCTCTGCCCCGCCTGCTCTTTCCAACTCCACATCCCGGATCCTGGGGGATTGTCCCCTCCCCCTGCCTCTGGGGTGTGACCCCCAACACCACCACACCCCCCCACCATCATGACCCCTGCCCTCAAGTTGTGCCAGCAAAGCGCTTTTCTCAGTTAACAAAAAAATAAATAGATAAACAAACAAGCAAATAACTAAATAAATAAGCAAGTAAATAAATAAATATTAAATTCCTACTCAGCTAATGAATCGAAAGCCCACTGGTCTGCCCGTTGAAAGGCTGGAGATTAGCTTGGCCATCCTATGGAGAGACCATTTTAGAGCGAATCTAGGTCCGTATCTAATTAATTTATAAAAATGCTATTTGGTTAAAAAAAAGGAAAGAACTCGCTTTTACAAACAAAATTCAGTTCCAAGCGCCTCCTGCTTTCCTCCCAGCGCCTCCCCACGCCCTGTTTCCACAGGGGCCTCTCCCTGCAGCCACCCGCTCAGGCCAGGGGAGCTGGGGTCTGCGAGGCCCTGCGGGCGCCCCCACGCAGGCTGGCCTTATCTGCAGCTGTTTCTCTTCAACTGGGCTTTGCGCTTGTCTTTGCGAGTGACCGAGCACCCAGGGCCAGGTCTGACACACGCTAGCTGGTAAGGAGACGCCGATTTCCCTCTGCAACGGTGCTCCTTCCAGGCCGTTCTCCCTGGAGATCGCAGTTTCCCTACATTTAAGCCAACTGTGATGGCAAATGCTAAGTGAGCAAAGAGGGTTGGTTTGCTGACGTGGTTTCTTACCTCGCCGGGTGGTGCCCAACCCTTGGGAACCCCCCGCTTGCACCCCACCACAGGAAACATTCCCCTCTTAGTTCCTTTATTAAAGACGAGACAAGCTTATGGGCAAGAAAACCCATCTTCTAACTCCCAGCAGGAACATAGCAGCAGCAGAGAAGACCCTTTCCGCTGTTCCCCTCGCCTCATCCGTTTTCTTCCCTCCATGCAGAATTCACTTCTTTATCATTAGCGGCCCCCAGCGTGGATTCAGCATCTTCCTGCTGGACTGTGCCTTGGCAGGTTAGTGGTAACTGGAGAGCAGTTCCCTGTGTGAGGGGCAAGAGAAAAGACCAGTGTTTCTGTCACCTTGGCGATTCATCAGCCAGTGAGAACCTCTTCACTTAGGCCCTGACATGACCGACATGAGCTTGGGGGTCAGGCCCTGCGGGCTGCAGGCCAGGCTTTGAATGGGCTGCATTCGCCCTGGTGGTGACATGCAGGCAGCACTTCCAGCCCAGTAATAGTGTGTCGGTGGCCTCACTCGCTGTTCCTGACTGGGGTCAGCTCCTTTTCCATGAGTCATAATGACAAATGAAAATAATACCAACAGGTTCCATTTGAAAGGAGCCAGGCCTGTCTTCCTTAGTAACTTCCTTAGCTTTTGTTTTTATACGTTCCCTGGGTTTTTGTAAGTCACATTCTGCTTTACCCTGTCTCCTCCTCCTGTGTTAGAGGAATAATGCAGGTGCATTTTAGAGAACCTGAAGCCCACAGGAAGATACCCCCCCAAAAAAGGTGAAAATAACCTGAAGTCACCTGGAGTGCCTTTCGCACCTGCGTCATCCGTGCTGTAGTTTTTGTGTGGCTTCCTGTCCCGGGCTCTGTCTATGCTCGCAGGTGATCAGAGGGACTTCTAGCCCTGGACCGCCTCCCATCTTGCCTGTTTTCTTAAAATTATATCCTGAAGGCATTTTTTCTTGTCACCGCCTGGAACTGCTGTTACAGTCTTGTTTACCCAGCACCCCGGATAACTATTTATCCACCCACTCTGAAAGTGTGTGTTCGTAGTTTTTTAGGAATGTAATGTTGATAGGCAAAAGTTTGCATTTTTGGCACTTATCAGAGATTTTTGGCAAGTACAATAAGGGGTCAAGAGTTGTGGTTTTTTTTTTTTAAGTTAACAAAGTTTTGAGAATAATTTATTTTCCTCAGCATCGGAGGGGGGGAAATATTCAAATATTGAAATAGTCATAATGCTGCCCTCTTTTATTAATCATTTTGTTGCTTACATATTCATGCATATATGTATCTGTGTGTGCAATATTACATCATTGCATTCCCCAGAGTTCTCCCTCCACCCCATCACCCACAAATCCTCATTTCAAAATATGACTTTTTTTAAGAAAACAAGGAAACACTTAAATCCATTTGGCAATTTGCTCTCCAGAATCTCCATGCTCTTTCTATTTACCAGCAGAGTAAATCCATCCCCATTTCTTTCTTCTTTTGTTTGCTCGGTTTGATTGTCTTGTTGATTTTTTTATTTTTTAATAATTTATTTATATATATATAAATAATAAATATATATTTCACATCATTTCAGTCCTTGGGGGTCACCCACCACCTCCCCTCCCTGACTGCTCCAGCTGGCCTCTCCCGTTGTGTACTTTCATTTGGATTTGGTTGGCCATCTATTAGTGAAACCATTTGGTTTCTGTCTTTTTCTATCTGGCTTGTTTCTGCTACTATGGTTTCTTCTAGGTACATCCAGGTTTCCATAAATTCATCAAATTTGTCATTTTTTAATTGATGAGTAATACTCCACTGTGTATATATCACGTCTTTTTCATCCATTCGTCTGTTCTGGGGCATCTGGGTTGTTTCCATGTCCTTGTTGATGTTTTATACAGGACATCCTACAGCAGAGAGGCACCATCAACTGTCTTCTCAGGGCGTGGCATTAAACATGGCAGGAGAGCACAGAAGATATTCCAAAGTAGAAGCTGTAGAACTTGCTGGAAGATTAGCTGTGAGGTAGACAAATGAGAGTCATCGTCTAATGATCTTGTAGTTTCAAGGTGGCCCGTGTCTGAGCATCTGGTGGAATTCATTTGGACTCCTAGAACAGAAATCTTTCCTAAATGCTAAAGGGATCTCCTGTGCTCTCGCCTGTCCCTGGCTCGCCTAGCCATATGCAGTAGATACAAGCGGCAAGATTAGAAGAAATACAAAATAGAGAAGCAGCAAGATCAAAAGTGCAGACAAAATAGAGACAGTAGTCTCTAGCCAAGCAGCGTTTGCCTTAAGAAATCCCTTTTTGTCCCTCTGGATAGGTTTTAGTTCCTGCTGGGAGGGGGGAGGGGGGTGGGGGGGGTTAGGGAGAGTAAGGATGAAAAGCGCTATTATGAGCCAGGCGGCCTTAGGGAAATGTGGGAGGATCAGACAGCCTATCCGTGGCCTGACCCTGAGGGCCTTTGTCATTCGTCATCGCTGGCTGCACTTAGGAAGCCTGCGTATGGCGTCTCAGAGAAGCAAAGTAAACCCCACAAAGCGATTCACCCCGTGCCCCAGCCCTTCCTCCGTGCTGTGGTGAAGCACTGGCATCCCCTGCACCCATCCCTCGGGATCCTCTCCTGTTCGTCAACACGACAAGATGAGTCCTTGTGCTCTGCTCTCTGCTGTGTCAGGCTCTGGACGGTTGACCTCAGAGAGCAAGAGGTTTTCTGGTGCTGCTGCACACTGCCCCATGGCCTCCTTCCTGGAGAGAGCCCCAAGAGCTTATTTTTCACACACGTGACCCCTCGCCCACTCCCCTCTCCCCTTCTAGCCACTGCTGGAAAAACTACTACAGGAAAGGGTGGCGGGGGAGGGGGGTGTCAGTGACCTAATTTTCAGAGCCAGAGGAAATACTTGCCTGTATAAAAGACTGACTTGTGCAAGGTCAGGTGGGAAGCGTGACTGCTGTGGTCTGCCAGCCTGCTCTGAGTGCCACGAGCCACCGGCTCCTCCCAGGCTGCTGAGATGAGGACCCCTTTCCCACCACATGTCAGCCCTGGGTGACAGCTCAGCGTTCATCTAAGACGCTGTCTGGGCCATGATGCAGCGGTGAGCAAAGATGTGCGGCCCAGGCCTACCTGGTGGACGGGGTCTTCCCCCTTCCCGTGCCTTTTCTTTGCCTCCTAGTTCATGTTCTTTCCTTCTTCCCATTGCCAGGTGAGGGGCGTTATTTTCTCTGACCCCCTCGTGTCTTATCTCAGCGATAGCTTTTCGCACAGGACCGTCATTACGCATGTCCTCCCTGGAGCCTGACACCCTGCGGGCTTCTGCAGGGCCTTGGGGGTACAGCGCCATGCCTGGTCATTTCTCTGCCCACACTCAGGCTTTCAACCTTAGGGACTGTGGCTGCTTTTATGTCTGCCGTGTGACGCGTGGCTTCCATGTTTAGTGAATGTTTGGGGACTTGAGTTACGAGTGGAGGTATCCTTTTACCTCTGCATCCTTTTACCTCTGACCTGGCCTTTGTCCTTTCTCTGTACTTACAACTTTTAGCTGAACTTGGGCACCGACCGAACCTGTGATCGCAAACACTGACGCACAAGTTCTTGTCATTCTCTTGAAACACGTATTCAGATGATGGATTTCCAAGGCTTGAATACTGGCTTAGTCTGTGAAGAGGAAACCTGTTCACTGCTCCTGGAGGACATTGGGGGAGATGAGTAGAAAGATCTATCGATCCTTCTGTGGCTGCCTCGTGGAGGAAAGGGTGTCTTCATTGCTGGTCCAGAAGCAGAAGGTTCACACTAACTTCTTGCAATTGCCAGGCACTGGGGGTGGGGAAAACTGGAAAGCCCCACCTGATTTTCACCTACAAACCTTGTTTCCAACCTAAAAGCTGACCATTGGTTTTCTAAGGAAAACCTCTTGCTGGAATGATGAGGAAAGCTGTGTGCGTAAGTGCAGTTTGCACGTTTTGTTTTCCAGAAACACATATCAGTAGCATTTCAGCAGTTCTTATAGGTCTTGACACATTATTGTGACCCCTTAAGAAAAAATCTGCTGACCCCTGGCCTAGAGTGTCACCTGTTCTGCAGAAGGCCCCACCTGCAGGTGACAGAGTGTGTGCGTGCCTGCTGCTGTTGGCCGGAATATTCCAGAAATACCAATTCGGTGAAGCTTCTACTGTGTCTCACATTCTCACTGTTTAAACAGCTTTGTCTTGAGATAAGAAAGTTGACTGTGGTAGGCCAGTAAATAACACTCAGTAAATTGAGTGGAATTGGAGTCACTCAAAGTATGTTCTGGAAAACATACTTGCTTCCTTTTCAGAGGCTGTATCATTTGCCACACGATACAACCCAACAGTGTTTGGTCTGTTCGCAGAGCTGTTCCACCTTTGCCAATCGCAGAATATTTCCCTCACTTCAGAAAGAGCTACTTTCCTTCAGCTACTATTCCCGCCTGCCCCCAGGTCCTCACAACTGCTAACCCACCTTCGTCTTTATAGATTTCCCATTTGTGACTTTGAAATGTTTATGATCATATATTCTCTGGGCTTTTCTAACCGACTTGTTTTACCTGGCATGTTTTCAGAATTCATCCAAGGTGGTATACGTATCAGAGTTTTATGACTTTTTATAACTAATGATAGTCCTTGTTACACTTCATGCTGTTTATCTCTTCATTCACTAATGGTCTTCGAGTTGTTTCTACCTGAATATATGAATGATGCTGCTGTTAACATTAATTGACAAGATTTTGTGTGAATATATGTTTTCGATTCTCTTGAGCCTATATGTATCAATAGAATTACGGATATAATGGCATCCTGGGTTTAATCATTTATTACCAGAGTGTTTTCTTCTCTACTTGGGTTTTTTGGCCCAGTTTCAAACTAGTTGCTTTATCTTATTTTTTGAGTTATGAGATTCTTTAAATAGTCTATAAAAGTCCCTTATCAAATACACGATCAGCAGATTTTTCTCCTATTCTTTGTGGTATCTCTTGAACCACGAAATTTTTTAATTCTGATAAAGTTTGATTTATCTATTTTGTCTCACATGCTTTTGGTGTCCTATTTAGGAATTCTTCACCAAATCCAAGACCATGAGCTCTTATTTATACTACTATTTCTTGAAAAGTCTTTTAGCTTAAGCTCTTACATTTCTGAATTGAATCATTTTGACTTGATTTTGGTATGTAACATACAGGGTTCGATTTCATTCTTTTGTAAATGGCCATGTGTTTCTTGACGCTATCTGCTTGGAAGTCTTCTGTTGCAAATACAATTCTTACCGCACCGATCTTGCTATCTATGGAGTTTTACACTATAATCAAGTAAGCTCTGACCCGATGTACAAAGGTGGTTCAACTTCTGAAAACCAATTAAGGCAAATCATTGTCTCAATAGAATAAAAAACAAAAATCACCAATAGACAAAAGTAAAAGCCCTGGACAAGATCCAACACCCTTGCTGACAAAAACACTCCGCAAACTAGGAATGGAAACTAGGAATGGAAGGTAATTTCCTCAAACTGAAACTTGTGAACACTCCAAAGCAAACATCATAAGTTACAGTAAAGAGCTGCCTGCTTAACCCCTAAGAGTAGGAACAATGCAAAGGTATAACCTGCTCTCCATTTTGAATTGTGTCTGGTTTTCTGAGTAGTTACACAGAGAAGTCAATAGCTTGAGCAGACAGTGCCATTCTTATATTTTAATTCCTTAATGAACCATGACATTTAGGTTGCTTGTATTGCGAGCAACTGAATATTCCTATTTTGTTTACTACCTTTGAAATAGCCTTTGAAAAAAGTCTCCCATGATTGGGTCATTGTGCCTCCCTGGACCACTTCTCTGTTAATGGAAACAAATCCTCAACCTGGAAACACCTCAGAGCAACTCCAGGCTTGATAGGCTCATGCTGTGGTCACTCCATCCCACACTCCCATCGCTGTTGAACAGCCACAAGACTCAGATTGCTTAGCTGGTAAAACAGGAGGATAAAAACTAACCTTCTAAGTTGTCTACAAACATTAGCTGAAATTATTGTAATTTATCATTATGAAATGCGCGTGACTACCGTACAACGATTGCTACATAAGAACTTTCGAAAAATCTTTCCTGGAAACACCACCTGCTCTGGGAAGAGCCCTTAGCTCTTTCTCCTTCCTGCAGATTTCCCCCCCTTTTCTCTTTTACCCATATCATACTATTTTTTCTGCTAATATTTCATCTGAAGTTATAAGTGAATTGACACACCTACTTTACTATTCACAGTGTAAGGTAAAACAGAGCAAATTCTCTTTTAACTAGCATTGCCTAAGGAGACGGATGCTCAGCTGCCTGTGTATTCACTTATCCATTTTTATTTATTGTCAACATCAGCATGGTATTTGGGAGCTGCTTATTGGTTCTCAACATCGGAGGGCCTGCATAGAGTGGTGTGAAGTCAGCTTCGCTAGGAATCACATGATTCCAGCTACACAGAACCAGAGTCCTGGCCGTCAGAGACCGCTTTCCTTGGCAGAGTCGTTGGGCTGCCAGCCATACAGACAGAATTCGCTTGACTAGTTGGATCTCAGGTGCTCAGTAAGGATAATGGAAGTATTTGAGGGATGATTGCTTTTATCCCTTGCAGCTGACACGCAATCCATTTGGCCACTTTATCAGAATGCCATGGACCACGTGGCTTACAGATGACACACACGTACAGCTCACAGCGCTGGAGCCTGGGGAGGTCAACGCTCAGGGTGCCAGCAGATCTGGGGTCTGGGAGGCCTGCTCCCTGGTTCACACAAGGCTGACTTCTCACTCTGTTCCCACCCTCCTGAGAGAGCCACTGCTCCAAACCTCACCTTCTACTAGTGCATATATATGAGGTAATATGCAAAGATTATGAGTTTTTCTATTCGAGTTTTTCAACTGGGGGGATTTTCCAGCCAATAATCTTTAATCTTTTTTTTTTTTTTAAGAAAGATCAATCTTGAGTGATTGTATGGCTACGTCGATAAATCAGTTCGGTATGCGGATGGCCTGTCCATCATACTGTATTGGAACAGAAAGTATATTATATATTATCTCATTTGCTCTAAAAATAAACTGTTTCTTTTTTTCTTTTGAGTATATTAGTTCTCTCTCTCTGGTCCGTAATCATATCAGTAATCACATTTGAAGGCTTAACAAGTAAGTTGTCTGAATGAATTGACTTATAAAACTCTCTTTCAGCTTTTTGCCTGACTTCATCAGTGGTGACTTTGATTCTATCAGACCTGAAGTCAGAAAATACTATGCTGATCAGGTAAGCCTTCAAGACTTTGTGGTTAAGATCTTTTGCATAGGATTGCTCTTACAGTATTTCTGCTTCTGCCAATGGGTGTGTAGTGATTGGGAAACTGATGGTAAAAATATTTGTAACAGTTGTCACATACATTTGGATGGACGTTGAGAAAATGACAAGCAGAAACACAAACGTAGAAAAATTCTATAACCATCAGATAAATGCTATATTAAATGAGGTCATAGTTTGATAGATGTGTTCAGTAACATAACATTGTTTCATAAATCCTCCTTGTTATTTTTCACAAATCATTTTTTATTTCATTTAGTGACTATACTTTAGTTACCCAATTCCCATTTGGTGTATACTTAAATTATGTCCTTTTTTGGCATTGTAAGCTACTGAACACACATCTTCATTAATGAATTTTTGTAAAAGTATGTAATTGTTCTTAGAATTTTAGCACTATGATTTTCAAGTATTTCTTGGATCTATTATTGCAGTTTTTTAAATTTTTTTGATATTTTGTAGGCACACTTTTTTTTACAGTGCTGTTTTGAATAAAGCTGCTCACTGCATGTTGAAATTAATCATACATAGTAATGTCCTGTTGTTATGAGGTAGTAATAAGGTGCAACTTGTTGAGGTGTTCACTTTGCTACTACTGAGCAGATTTCCAGAGATCCTTGCCATTTCAGAACATATAAGTAATCCAGTTGAGAATGAAAACATATAGGAGTGCCACGGTAATTAATAATGTAAGTTTTCACTGACTTTCGTGAACCATGCAGAGATTGTAAAATAAGCTATAGTCTCACCATTTCTTTTAGCAGCACCACCATATTTCTGTTATTCTGATCTGACTTTAGCAAACTGTACCTGTTTTGAGAAGAAGCGGTGTATAGATTAAAATCATAAGACTTAAAAGATCATAAGCTTGAAAAAAAATCGTAAAATGTTGCTTATAAGCTTTGGGGTGGATGAGGTAAATTCAAAAAGGAATAGGAGGAAACCTTCATAGGCCAAAGGTAGAAAAGAAGGAGAAAGGGAAGCAAGCATGATCCTTGGTGTGGGAAACAGGTAGCCACTTTAGAAAGCACGGGTCGTGGTGGAATGCAGACCTTGCACTTCCCATCTGCACAGCAGCTGATCGCCTTCCCATCAGCCAAAGGAGGATGGTCCCAAGTCAGCGTTTGATATTCATGCCCAATTACTTTAACTCTGGCAGCTTCCTCTTCATTCCCCGCAGTCTCACTTCTCATTAACTCCACACCTCCCCCTCGTTGGGATGGAGTGCTCTCCGCCTTGCTTACAATGCAGAGTCTCACAAATCCATAGATATTAATCATATTTTGGAGAGCAGAAGAAGCAGCCGGAGAGGCAGGGGCCAGCAGAATCGGAAAGGAATGGAAGACCTTTGGAAAGGAATGGAAGATATAGCAATGCTGCTCTGTCAGTTGCTGGCCGGTTTGTCCAAACTAGAAATGTCGGTCTGATCGCTGTTTAGGAAGTAAGGGGAGGTCGGCCTGGCTGTTTCTGAATGCTGGGCTCTGGGCTAAAGGAAACTTGTGAGTTCATACTTTTCCATTTGTTTCTCCGATATTTCCTGTTTTACTTTTTTTCTTTTACCTTAAAAATGAATCTGTATTTCTTAAGATTGAGCTTGTAACATACGATGAACGGAATCTTCTCACTCCCGCCTGGCATTGTTCTTTGTTGATCTAGTACCATCCATTTTTTTCACATAGAAGTGAGGACTGACTACTATTGAACTTTCTGGATCTTTCCTAGAGGCACGGGTTGATGTTTTTTACATAGCTAATGTGCCCTGTATAGCACATGGCGCGTGTTTAGCTGCACTTTTAATAATGATGATGATGACAAGTTAATGCAGCATTACATGCAATTCATATAAGCTATTATCTCCAACTTAAGCAGTCTTTAAGCAGCTCTCTCTATTATTAAGTGAAAGGAGGTTATCTCCACTTTCAAAAAGACATCCCGCCACCACCACCACCTGGTCTGGCTTCTCGGTGAAGCTGGAACTGAAGCTAGCGTGAAGACATTAAGATAAAGAAGAAATGTAAAATACTAAAGATTTGTTAAGGAAAAAAATCACTTGGATTTTGTAGCCAACAGTTATTCATACAACTTTACAACTTTTTCTCCTCAATTGCTATTCTATCTTTGACTCATTAGGGGTGAAAAATCCAGTTTTATTTTATTATATGAAACAAATGGCTTCACCCGCTTAGTATCTGAGAACATGAAAATATAAAGCCCTTGGACTTGTCATCCTTCATGCCGTGGGTCTCGCCATCTGTATTACTTATCTGTTGAGTAAAAAATTATCCTAAAATTTGACAGTTTAAAATAGCAGATAATTCTTTTCTCACAGCTTTTCTGGTTAAGGAATATGAGTGGCTTCCCTGGGTGGTGTTGTCTCAAGGTTCTTCGCGGGGTAAGAACTTGGCGGTGTTTGCCAGCCCTCCCAAGACCCCCCCCCCACCTCCAGTAGCAACAGAATTCGCTTTCAGGTTATGCCCGTGCCTGCTGCTGCTCTCAGTTTCTCACTGAGAAGTGAGAAGTTGGAGCCTCAGTTCCTGGTATTGGACTTTTCATAACGTGGCAGCTGGCTTTCCCCAGAGAGCAGGAGAGGTTTGTAGGAGAAGAGAGTAAGTACGAGAGAGCCAGCCAAGACAGAGCGTCTGCAGTAATGGGGCCACGTTAGATCCCCTTCGTCATCCTGGTGGTCACACGGAACAGCCCGGCACTGGCGGGGCCACGCCGGCAAGGCCGTCAACACCAGGAGGCCAGGCTCACTGGCAGCCATCTTGGGGTCGGCTCCCACATCTGACTTTATACTGAGAAAACCTGAGTGTTAGAACGTGAAGACGTTATAGTGACAACACAATAATTAGTTAACTTGGTAGTTTAGTGGTGTGTCAGAGGAAGAAGGAAACGTAGCCATTAGCCATTTCTATTTTGATGAAGACCCTCTTCCAGATAATTTCTGTACCATCAACCCAGTCACTATTTTTTTTTTTTGGTCCATTCTCCTGTATTATTTATTCTTTTGGATACTGCACAAGGAGGCAGACTCCGGTCTGCCACTTAATTCTGCACGGTCCACATGGTGAGAACTAAGGTATATAATGTATACCTCGTGTTAATTAGCATGCAGCAGTTTGCGTATTTGGGGGAAGCAGCCATTGACCTCTGAATCCATGCCAACGCTGTGACCTGAAGTTTCCAATGAGGTGCTGCGTGACTTTCAACTGTCAGTGTGTTTCCTCATGCCAGCGGTTGCATTTAACCTCTTTCAAAATTAAATATAGATGCAGGTTTACCTTAGTATCCAAAAGTAGAATGTTCGTTATTTTGGAAGGCTATTTAAAGGGGTCTAGGAGCTCTATTGCTCAAATTTTTGAGCATTCTAGAGCCAAAAAGTAGCTTGACATAATACACCAAATAGGACTTTTTTTTTTTTTTTTTTTTTCAGATACTGGGGGGCGGGGGGGGGTTTGTACAATAGAGTTGGTGATACATATAGACCAACTGCTTGTAGCCCACATCACTTTTGTATATGGCATATATAAATCCTTCATTTATCCCATAAAGCCCCCATTTTCAGATAGCTGTAAATCTTTGTGACCCCTTTTGTCCATCTGTCTTGGTCCTCCCTGCCTCACTCATTGATGTTAACTTAGAATGATGAGGATCTCTTGCAAACTTTCCCTTGATACTTATTTTTTATTTTCACTTTTTGAGTCATTTAAGGCATCGATTCAAAGCTGAAACCACCTATTTCAGTTTTCTTAATTATTCCGTTGACCATGCCCATCTGTGTGTGTTTGCTGAGAATTTTGAAGTAATTGTAACATCTATAACTCCTGATACGCTTTCATTTAGATTATCTGCATGATCTCCCCCTAGGTACGGGTAAGAAGTTTAAAGCATGCATCCTTAAAATTCAGAAGGCTAGGGAACTAGTTGCAGTGTTTAATACCTTTAAAAGACCAAATGACAAAGTTTTTTTCTATAAATCTAGGTCTAGATGAGATTGGAAAAAATAGAAGTATGGCAATAGAAATATAGAGTAATTAAAATATAAAAATTGACTATTAATTTTTCTTTGAGTTTTGAGCCATAATTGAACCATAACACAGCCCCACTTAAGTTTCAGGTGCACAGAATAATGACTTGAATTACATAGATATTTGAGAAATGAATCACAAGGCAATTTGTATTGTTTAATTATTAATATTTGAGTTTTAAAAAGTTGATTAGTTAGTAATATTTCTTCTGAAGGAGAGAATGAGGCACATGAAGCTTAAGTGACTAGAATAAGATTATGGAACTGGACAGAGTTAGCGTTCAAGTCAGTATCCATGTTTTCTGTAGAAAGAATGTTAAAACTGTAACTCAGTTACTATCACTGCAGATTATACATCTTTGGGCTATTGGGCAAGGTATTTGTTCTTTGCACACAGTATTTAACATCCCTGAGGATGAATGCTAGGGTCATGTCCTTGTGGTAAATTCCATTTAATAACACTCTTCCTCACCTCCACCCCACACACACCCAATTCTGAGATGGGAAGAGTGGAGCAATAGTTGGGCCATATCAGAAGTGACCAAAACCTAACTAGCAGATCAATAATTATATTCCTTCAAGGTAACTTATAGGACATAGATTTGAACCAAGATGGAACACAGAAGAACCAAGACAATTTGGGAATAGCAAATTTAGTAGATATACAGGTAATCTATTCAAGAATATCTCTCTTTATATTACGGGTCTTCCTTGTAGTAATGGTGACCTTTTTTTGGCATTCCCAGGGTGTAGCCATCTGTACAAGACCTTGCTCTAGGCAGTATAGTGAAAATGACCCTACTGTTAAGTGAGGAACAGGACTCTCAGTCTTTGTGCTTATTTTATCTTCTCTGTTAACTCTTCCAAGTCCTGGAATTACTCACGATGGTATCCTAACAGGGTCAAGGACAATGGACTGTATTTTGGGTCACAGACTCTCTTAGAACTATGGTTACAAGGACAAAACTTTCCATTGAGAGATACCATGAGCTTCGGTATATGTGATAACTGAGACTAGGGGCACGGTTGGGTGGGGCCGAGACCACCAGGCACATGTTCCAGCCACAGAAAGTTCCAGCTCGGTAACCTGGAGCTGTGGGCACAGACCCAGCAGGTGTTATCTACTGCCTTTCGTGTACTGGCACAGAGCTGGGAAAGGGAAGATTGTTCTTCAATCTGACACACCATTTTTTGAAGACTATCTTTCGTCAAACCAGTGTTTCCTAATGATGTTTTCCAGCATCATATGAAACTGGCCAGGCTGTGCCAACATTTTGGAAGACTGTTCTTGCTGGTCAAGCACTGTATGTCTGAACATTTCCAACCCATGATCCTTTTCGTAAATGTCAAAATGCTATAAATGTTACATACACCAGCAGGGAGTTAAAGACCCCCTTCTCTCTTTTTTTTTTAAAGAAAAGATCACAATGACTGTTATCCCTGTACAAGTGTTTTCCTTATAATTCGGGAAACTGAGGATCTGGTTTGAATCACTTTCCCAGTGAAAACAATGGGAAATTGACTTCCGGTTGACCCTTGGCGAGGACTTCGGGTTGGAAACGGGCTACGGGGGTTACGCAGAACATGCTTGTGTTTCAATTCCAGCGTAAGGACAAAGGACACTGGCTCTCAGAGAGTCGGCTTGGAAGGCACAGGTGGAGCTGTCAACAGTTAAATTCCTACTGCCGGCAATTTTAGTTTTGTCATTTTGGATATAATGTGATTCTGTTTCCTCTCCTCGGCTGGGCAGATCACCTCTCCAGTTGGTAGTTTGCATGTGTGGACTTCGGGGCGAGCTTCCTGCCCTGAAGTCCTGAGCCGTGTCCCTGGCTTTGCCCGCACGTGTGACGGTGGTCAGATAGTGTCACTTGTCAGCAAATGCCTAGCGTCGCGGGGCTCTTTACATCAGAAGGGAGCATTTTATTTCACTTTCTGAAATCGTTTACGGAATGATTACTGCCAGTAACGTTGCTTTTGCAAAGGTCTCTAATCAGTCTATTTTCGTTAAGTGTAGAATTTATGAACCTAGATTCACTTCACCCTCAAAATCACTTAGAATAGCCCGTTGAGCTTGAGAGCACCTCAGTGAATTCTCTTCGAATCTCACAGCATCTCCACAGATGTTTTTAATCTCTGCTTGAAAACATCAGCTACCTAATCTCATGAACGTCATTGTAGCATTTTTAGCTATACATCTTCCCCCTTTCCCTCATGGTAATCTTGATTCAGAGAACATGGCAAACTAGGCTGTTAGAAAATATGAAATGTTTATTCTTAGGTATTTAAGAATACCTAAGGATTTAAGGTATGGTACAGTTGTAAATGGAATGATTTTCTTAATCTCTTTTTCTTCCGACCAATTTTTTGCCTATAAGAAGTCTGCTGATTTTTTGTGCGTTGATTTTGTTGCCTGCTACCTGATTGAACGGATTGTATTATTTTCATTAGTCTCTCCAGAGAATTTTTAGACTTCTCTCTCTACATTACCATGTCACCTGCAAACAGAGATAGTTTTACTTCTTTCCCTATTTAGAGCCTTTGTCTGCCCTTCTCTTCCCTTATTGCTCTAGTTCGAACTTTTTCAGGTTTTTTTGTGGTAACATGACTGGAGCTAGCAGGAATCTTGCTAGTGGAACTAAGCCAGAAAGAAAAAGAGAAATACCGGATGGTCTTACTTATATGTGGGATGTATGGAAAAACAAACAAAAGGACAAGAAAAAGGTAAAACTAACAAGCTGATAATAGAACTAAAGTGTACAGCAAGGGAGGGGTAGAGAGGAAAGGTGAAATCAGGGGAAGGATGAGCACAAAGATCAGGATGACGATTCCTGGGTGACATGGTGGTGGGAGAACTTGGGGGTACACGGCAATATAAGAACATGCATATAATCAATAAAAAAGAGGAAAGAAATTATCCAGTGTTGCAAATGTCACTCTTATTCCAATCTGAGGAAATTACCCTATATGTGTGTGTATCCCAATACCATTTATTAGTGTGTTTTTTAAAAAAAAAGCTCACAAAACTGAATATAGTAAATTCCTAGCTTAAGCTTGAAGAATCATCAACACAGGCCGAGCTGCAAAGTCTCTGTGAGGGAATCATATTCAGGCAGTTTCCATTGACAGCTGAGTGGCAGGTTCTTCACTTTATCATCTTAAAACCGGTTGCTCAGTCTTGTTAGCATCTTCCAGGGGATGATGAGTTGCCTGGACGGGTGTGCAAGAAGCTCTTGAATACATCTCAGCGCGTCCGCTCGCCTCAGTCATCACCTCTTCAAAGTGTCTGTATTTTTCAAAGCCCGTTTCGTTCGAACGTACTTAACACACTTAGGGCGTTTTAAAACGAGGGCCGCACCCTTCACGTCTGTAAGAACGCCCAAGCCCCTCACATTTCACCGCTTTGTTTCCACGTTCGTAAGACCTGGCACGCCAGGCCTGGTGATTGTCTAGGACAGCTCAGAGACCTGGCACAGTCTCACTCGGGCTGATGCGTGTCAGCCAGAAGGGCACAAAGCCGAATCAGCCGAGGGACAAGGAGCCCAGGACGCAGTCACCACCAGTAGAGCTCATTTGAGACTTTGCGCAATGTTTAGCAGGGGGCACCCATCCCCTCTTCACAGCATGTACCCGGACTCCAGACCCCTAGAATGGCAGCCCTCAGCGCCCGTCGTCCCTTGCATTGTTTGTACAAAGAGCTGAGGCTGGCGGAGCCGCTGTTAGCATTTCGGGAGCGCTGCCTCTTAGAACGAGCGTGGAAAACTATTACCATGGACACGGCCCAGGGCCAGGCCAGGCCAGCCTGGCAGCTGCCGGTCTCTGGCCTGCGGTGGGGGCTCCGGGGCCCCCTCCTCCACCTGGACCTTGACTCTCCTTTGCGGAAGGAAGAGAAGACACTTGCCTTCCAGTCACACCTGCAGTGACTTTTTGATTGACTCCTGACGGCCTTTGCGCCCTGCCGCATTGAGAGGAAAGGTCCAGGAACACCCAGGGCAGTGACGATGACACCAGAGTAGGATGTCTCCTTCTCTTTGGGACGGAATGGAGACTCGCTCCAAGGTTCTTCTTTTAGACTCCAGCTGAAACCCAGCAAGACAAGAACAGGATCGCGTTGGGCAACCACCGGCCACTTGGCGGCAGGAAGCCTTTCAGCATGCCATGAAGGCTGCCCTTTGATGAGAAAGAACATCCCTTTTACTTTGAGCAGTAGAAAGGAAGTTCGAGGGCTGGCAAATAAATCGAAGGAGGACTCACCCCGCCGCATGTTTCATACAACCTAGGGGACCATGGGAAATGGCTTCTTTGTGGCCATGTTTTTACAGAGTTAGGGCCTGCATGGGGAACACAACTCATTTAAATTCTAATTGACTTTATCTAACTATTTCCCTTCGAAGAACAAGTCTGAGAACAAGTCTGGGCTAATTTTAGAGCTGTATCTTTAATTATCGAGAGGATGTCATTTTGCTCTCTGCCCGCTGTGTTCCCAACCTGCCAGGCAGTGTCTTATTGCAGAGTTCCAGTCGATTCCGTTCAATGAATGATTATAGACCTCGTTATTTAAAATTTAATGTATCCAATTTTTTCAAGACTCTTGATTATATCTTCCCAGAATTTTTTTTTTTAATCCCCAGTACTGTTTTAGTGAGAACCATTTATATTCAGATTCTGCTAGTACATGGGCTTTCATTTTTCTGTTACGGGGCACTAAGAACAGAATTTTTTTGCTATTTTACAAGTTGGAGGGAATGGAGGCAGAAATAGAAATGAAAGGCTTTTTAACATAAACTGATCCCAAATATAAATAACCAAAAAAAAAAAAAATTGGTGGCCAAACTTTCATTTATTTGTTTCAATGTAAAAATGAAATCACTTGTTCTTCCTTGTGTGCTCCATCTCTGCAGGCCTCCCAGGAAATTAGCCTGAGCTGACTCAAATCCTGCATTTTCTGATAAACCAAATTTTGTAGACACCAAGGAAAAAGAAAATTATGTGAATTTTAAAATGAGATTTTTTTTCTTCTTCAGAGACATCCTCAAAAATGTCATTGAGTTCCATAATCACATAAGCATTGTTTTTTTTTTTTTTTGGCAATTTAACACTATAAAAATTAATTAATATTTTAAAATTGATTACACACATATATTTTCCATGGTTGTATACTCTGAGGTTATTCCACCACCTTGTCACCAGTGAACTGTCATGTTAATCCCTTGTGCCTCTCTCTTCTCCGATTTTTACCCCACTCCCCCTCTGTTGCTCTATGCTTCAGTTCTGCTCACAGTTTTAAATTTTGTCTGTTTGTTTATCTTTCCTAGATCTCACATATAGTTAAGATCATTGCTATTTCTAGTTTTCTTTTTGGATTTTTTCCCACTAACATGTATCCTTCTAGGTCCATCCACGTTATCACGGTTGCATCAAATTTATCTTTTTTGATTACTGAATAATTCCATTGAGTAAATATACCTAACTTTCTGATCCTTTCATCTATTTTAGGTCATTTGAGTCATTTTTCCAATCCTGGCTATTATAAATAGTACTGCTGGTCGAAAAGCAAAATGGCCCAGCCACTATAGAAAGCTGTGTGAAAGACTCTTAAACTACTGAAAATGGAATTACCAATCAATCCAGCAATCCCACTTCTGGGAATTTATCCAAAGAATACAAAAACACTAACTCAACAGACACTTGTACTGTGATGATTCCCAGAATATTTTTAAGGTGATGTCTGCGTGTCGGTAAGAAGGAAGGCCACACATAGGACGAAAGCATGAGTGGGACAGGATTGTAAGACCCAGTGAACTCTTGCCACTGCATTTGCAAAAATAAAAAAATCCTTTCCAATACTGTCAGGTGAGGGGCAGGTACATTGTATCTCGTGTGTCCAAAGCCAGCTTGAGATGTGATCTTTGATGTGTTCCGCCCCTTACCTTTCCTTATTGGTTAGCATTTCCACTCCAGCAGGTCTCTTGCTTTCACATTTTTAACCTCCTCAGACCTCAGCTGACTGAGCTGCTTCCAGGCCCCGCCTCACATTCCAAAGCTACCTGAAGTTTTCCTCTTCTTCTTCCTCTCTACCAGAAGTCGTCTCCATGAGGCTGATTTCTGTTTACTGTTAAGAAGCAAGCCCTTCTTTGATTGATGCATAATATTCCATTGTCTAGGTGAACCACATCTTTTTCAGCCATTTGTCAGTTTGGGGGCATTTGGATTGTTCCCATACTGTGGCTATTGTAAATAGTGCTGCTGTAAACATCCGGGTACAGGTGTCTTTTTGAATTAATATTTTTGTGTCCTTTGCATAGATTCCCAGTAGTGGGATTGCTGGGTCAAATGGTAGTTCCATTTTCATTAGCTTGAGGGTCCTCTACACAGCCTTTCACAGTGGCTGGACCAGTTTACACTCCCACCAGCAGTGTAAGGGTGTTCCTTTCTCTCCACATCCATAGCAAACATATGCATTCATGGCAACATGGATGAAGCTAGAAGGAATCGTGTTAGTGGAAGTAAACCAGAAAGAAAAAGAGAAATACAGATCGTCCCACTTATATGAGTGATACAGGGAAAACAAACAAACAGACAAGAAAAATTTAAAACTGCCCACAGAACTGAAGCCTAGAGCAAGAGAGGGAGAGGGGAGTAAAATTGGGGGAGGGATGGGCACAAGAGATTAAGATGGTTCACAGGTGGTAAGGTGGTGGGAGAACTTCGGGGTAGACAACGATGTAATATGTGTGTGTGTGTGTGTGTGTGTGTGTGTGTGTGCAATCAATCTATCAACAAATAGAAAAAAGCAAGCCACTCTGTTAAATTAATCAACACTAAGAAATTCAAGATGCATTCTCTCTCCTCCTGTTACTTGTATTTTAAAAGTGGAAACTTGTTGCCCCCCCTGCCCCCTTATAGCAACAGAAAGAATATCCTTTTTTGCTGACTTCCTCCCGAAAAAACGCTTTGGTAACATACATCAAGAATTATGAAAATGTGATCCTTTCCCAGTAATATTATTCCTAGGATTGAATTCTAAGTAGGTCACCAGAAATAAACTTATATACAGATATATTGGACAGAAGGGTAGTTTAATGGCAAAAGACAAAATGAATTACATCATAAATGTAACTATAATGGTCATGGGAATGGGGAAGCAGAAGAAGGCAGAGGATTAACCAAGCATTTGCTGCCCACTCACAGATAACCTGCGAGGGGTGAGTGTGTGTGTGTGTGTGTGTGTGTGTGTGTGTGTGTGTGTGTTGCTGCTTTTCTGCATTTGGTCCATGACTATATTCTCTTCTAGACAAAGCGCTACTTCTCATACTTGTTACCCTCGCCTGCCTGGGAAGCAGGTGAGTCGGACAGGGTGACTTCTACTGAAGAATTAGAGGGTTGTCAAATATTTAAAAGTGGAGAAGATGCTGTAAATAAAGGATCAACATTTTAAACTGGAGAGATATTTTACTGCTTAAATCTGCCAGAAATACCTGAGGTTTAGTTAGGCAGCAAAGCATGATGGGGCGGGAGTAGGACTTCGGCCACATAGGGTGTTCCTGTCTGTGGTGTGACTTGGGTCGACTAGTATAACTCTTTGAACTTGAGCCTGCGTGTCTCAAAGTGCATTGTGCCTGCCTTCTAATGGCAGAGCAGGCATCCAAGAGCAAAATATATGTGACGTGGCCGATTTGTCCTATGAACCAGAGTACTGGAATGTTTATTCTACTACTCATCGTGTTAAGTTCTTGTTAATGGTATCCCATACAGTGAGGAAGACAGATTGCAATAGGCTCAATTTTAAGATTCCTTTTACTATGATCAGATATTTCACAGAATTTGGTTGTCATTTGCTGGAAAAAAAAATTGTGGTTCATTGATTTTATAATGATTTAATGATGGTAGGTGAGAGACTGTGCAAGTCCTCAAAATACGTTTTCAAAATTGGTGCATGGGGCATCTAGGAAGAAATCAGTAACACTTCTGAACTCAGTTCATAAAGTTTTAGGCGTTTCAGAACCCATGAATCTTGCAGGAAAATGGTCTTGTCCCGGGCAAATGGGTGGGCATTGAATAACTGGACTGAAAATGAGAAAACTCGTAGCAGATTTGGGAATGCTTTCACTAACTCAACTCCTTGCCTCTTGTTTTTTGCTTGTTTGTTTGATTCCTAGAGAAGGGTATCCTTTGGTTATGAGAAGCAACTTCAATAAAAGACTGATAATTTTTCAATTCCCTTTTTAACATATCTTTATTAGTCTGCAACATTTTGTTTTTTAGATAACGTTGGCTTACAGTCTAGGTTCATAGCTGGATTTCAAGCTATTAGGTTTCTCTCTGAAGATAGTACATGAAATAACAACTGATATTTTACGACAGTATTTTTCAGGTCATCTGTTTTCTTTCCTATGGAAGAGTTTTCGAGGAGTCAGCATAGTATAACCTGATAGGTTTTATGTATGTTCGTTGTAAAAACTCATTAGGCGATGTTAGTTAGATTATTGGCAAGTAGTAAATTAGGCCTCCAAGTATGACAGCTCCTGACTTTTGCATTGGTCTTTGGGAATTAGGATAATTATTGATACTCATCGTCTGGCAATAATTTCTTTAAGGTGTCAGTAAATTCAAAACTGATTTTTTTTAAAGCATCTACACAAGTTCTTTGGAGAATGTTAGTCCTCCGTTGCTTGCCCTGGGGAGCGTGGACGTGACGTGGTATGACTCAGTGTGCATTTTTTCTAGCGTCTTCCACGGCACTAAGTGAGCATTTATTTCTTCTGCGTTCTTCATGTGCTCAGGGCTTTATGTGCGGGAGCACATCCAGTCGCAGTAGCAGTTTTATTCCAACTTTTGGTTTCCTTACAGTTGAGGAAGATGAGTGTCAGCAACTTTTCCAAAGTTCTGAACCTTTTTGCCTTGTGTTCAAAATCCCTCACACATCTATCGGGTGTCTTGATGATGAGCAGAAAAGCTCTTTCTGGAAGCTCTTTGTGGGCCTGGAAGAGCGTGGACTGGCAAAGGGAACCCCCCTGGTCCAGACCTGCCCCGTCCATTTGTACAGTAGCCACGGAAAACTTGGCTGTGTGTTCTCAAGTGATTGGGGCCCAAAGCAAAGGAGCGGTGTCTCCTAACACATGCGCGTTATAGCCGGTTCACATTTCCTTTGAACATAGTCATCCACATCCATTTACTGTCCGTTGGGCACGTGCTGCTGCAAAGCAGAGTTGAGCACGTTGCCAGAAGAACGTAGCCTGTAAAACCTCCAGCCTCACAGCTCCGCTGTGCTGATACCTCATCTCGAAGGATCACTTGCTGCAGGTTTTAGTGGGCTGCGTGGAAACTGGGGGTGCCTCATGCTTCCGAGGAGGTGTGGAGCTGGGCCTCTGAACCACACGCAGTCCTGTGAGCCAGTGTCACCTCGGAAAGTAAAATAAGGTGAAATCAAGTGAAATAGAACCTTTGTTCTCAAGTGAGTGGTAGCGACCCGCAGTTTGTTGGGTTCCTGCACCGGGGAACCAAAAGACACAGCGGTGGCCTCAGGAGTTTGTACATTAATAGCCACCTGCGATGCTCTTCAGAGTTAGCTTCGTAGCAGGGGGTTAATCGGGAAGAAGATCATTTGGGTGATCTGAGCATTAACCTAACCTTTGTTGTTCCAACCCTTTTTAGAAACACCTGCTCAAGCTCACCACCCTGACCCTACCCTGCGCTTCTGAGGGGACTTGTGCTTGCTCTGTGGTGAGGGCAGTGTATCAGAAGCAGGTGTTGCTGCGTTTCCTCTGGCTGGAGCTGTCAGCAGTTTTGGAAACTGACGATGTTCTGGAACAGGGCGTTTCAGAAACTATTTGCGGCGACGTTTGTTCTAAGCCCCCGGTTTTCACGGTTCCCTTGTCGTTTGTCTGTCTTTCTCGAAGGAGGTAAGTCACCACTCACACGCATTCGGGGTTTTTTCGGCCGTGATTTCTGCTCCTGCATGTGCTCACCTCGGTGCACTTGTGTCTCCCTGTCCCTGAGTGGGGTTGGCTTCGGTCCGTTCGTGTGTGCGGGTCCTTTACCCCCCTAGTTTGCCCTAAACCAAAGTGTGGCTTAGTTCCCGCTTAGCTGCGGTGCCATGCCTATGTGAAAAAGTAGGCGCCTCGATGCCTTTCTGGGCTAGACTCATTATCAGAAACCTTGTGTCCCAGCAGCAGAGAAATGGTTTCAATTCAAGCAATGGTTTCAATTCATCTAGCATTTGTCCGCCCAGCAAACTGCTCTTGTGTTCCTAAGGTTGTGGGCAAGGATTTGCCAGACATGAGTTTCTCTCTGTGTGTGTGTGTGTGTGTGTGTGTGTGTGTGTGTGTGTTGCTGCTTTTACTCATTGCACCAGTGAGTATTCTCTCTCGTAGGTAAAATGCTCATTCTGTTTACTTAAATCATCTTGCCTCTTCCTTTTCTTCTCTCATTAGACTTCCAGTCTAATGAATGAGCATCTTGGGATGAAGAATCGGTTTCCGTTATGTGTAACTTTCTGCGTTATTCTGTGCTTTTAACACTTGCTTTCTTAGTTTGCTTTCCTGGACCACCAGGCACCTGTCCTCTTCATGCGAACTCATGGGTTTTCCCTGGCCATTGTAAATGATGTCAGTTTGTCCTTCCATGCTCTTCACTGTGAACTGACTCTCAACACTGCAGTTTTTTGTTCTTTAGTTTCCTCTGTAGTGAGGAGAAGATGATGTAGTTAGTCAGTGAGCTGCTTAGGGAGGAGATAATACAATTAATTGGTGATTTTCTGACCAGTTTCTTCTTGTCAACGAGTGGTAATCTTTTGCTGTATCAAGTGGTCGTTTTTCACTTGATTGGTTTGAGGACTGATGACCTGTCTCCTCTGTGCATTG
>PVHY01010906.1:29621-50109 GCA_004024945.1 Uropsilus gracilis
CATCACCACCACCACCATCACCACCACCATCATCACCACCACCACCACCACCACCATCACCACCACCACCACCATCACTGCAGGCTGGTTCTTCAATTTTCTCTTAAAATGTCTACATATATTTTGGGCATACAGTTCAGTGTAAAACATGCCAATTTAGTCCCCAATTCATTTTATATCCAGTTTCTGCCCTGTCTCTGTCTACCAGGGATAAAACACTTCTTCAGGAGCTGGTTCCTGAGATGCTTGATGGGCAGACACCATGCATCTTGGAAGCTCCTCCTTGGATAGCACCTTGCAGCTGAAGGGGCAGACACAGCTGAAATGATAGCAGTGGATGAGCTGGCCCACTGCCCAGCCCAATGGGGAGTGTTTTGCTACTATCAGTTCAATGTGTCTGCAGGGCCCCACCCCCTTCCTGCCCTGTGTGTCTTTGGTCAGTGTTTATCCTCCCCACCATTCACATGTGAAACTCTTAGCGATTAAATTTCTAGATATTGACCTACGTGTGGCGATGGCAAACCCAAATGCGGACCCACTATGCGTCATTTTCTTGTCCAGATGTGGGTCAAACATTTTAAATCAGGGTGAATTCAGATTTTTGCCCAGGAAGGAGGAGGACGTCTTCCACTAGGTGTTCTGCCTCATGAGAAAGATGGCCTTTCAACAAAGGCTCCTCAGAGGACATTGTGAAGGACTTTGTTTCAGTCCTCCGATAGCTGTCAGTGGTGTCCTACTATCTCCTTATTTTAAGGAAGAGGATAAGAGGTGGGGCTCCAGTCAAAGGAGGAGGAGCTGGCGGCCATCTGACTGGTCCAGCTTTTCTAAAGAGCTGATCTGTAGAGATTTTGATGCAAATTGTTGGAGAAATGCAGAGGTGCTAAGTTTTCACTTCAGCTGCTGTCGAAGATAAACACTGTTTCTGAGGCTGGACCCAAGGGTGACAGGTTCTGGGATTTCCAGATGGGAGGGACTTGTCCATGGTGATGGGAGGGACTTGTCCGTGGTGAAAAAAACAGCGTCACTGTTGTGTGTGGTTGGTAGTCACGCACAGCAGGCACGGGGCTACTTGCTCCTTTGTCGTGCCCAGGGGAGGGGTCGCCCTGGCAGTGGAGGTGGTGAAAGATGCAGTGGGGAGGTGGCAGGGAGTGGGGGGCAGGCTGGTGGAGAGATGGAGGTGAGATGGGGCCATGGGGGTGAAGATGATGGTAATGTTTGCGTGAGGATGGTGGTTACAGTGATGGTGGTAAAGGTGGTGGTGTTCATAGAGACTGGGGGGTGGAGGAACCCAGCCACTTCCTGGATTGTTCTTTCTCTGGACAGTGATTCTGTTTAGTCAGCAACTAACACATTCAGGGCCCGTCAGGCCCAGTTACTTTCAATCTTTGTTTTGATTCTAATGTTTTTCTTCACTTATTTATTAGCTAGTTATTAGATGTTGGTCAGCTTTTATGTGCCCTTATTGATTACTACTGTTGAAGTTAGCATGATTTACTTAACGGACACCTCCTCTCTCCCTCCCTCACTTCTTGCCTCCCTTTTCCTCCCTCCTGAGTTGGAGTGTGTTTCACAGATTCATCACGTGGTTTATCCGCACTCTGAATTCTCACACCACACGGGATTTGATGTAATGTCTTAGGTGGCAGTTTTGGGAACTTCTCTGTGGGACCGCAGTAATTTGAACTTAACTATCCAGGAAAAGACTAGTTTTGCTAAGTTCTTTGTCATTTTTGACATTAACCACCCTGAGGAATTATTTTCTTGCAGCAATCACAGTCTAATATTTGAATCCTCACGTTTTCTTAGGAAAGCACCTTGCTTTGCTGAGCAAGTGGCCTGTGGCGGGGGGTTGGGGGGGGTCTGCTTATGTCCTGGGCAGGGCTCTGCTTACACCTGTCCTCATTAGGATTGTCCTGGTGAAGTGGGAGACAGGCTTGTCACAGAAGCTGTCAGGGACAGTTTAGCAATTTAACAATCACAGTCAGCGGAACAGATGTAAGTAAACAACCGTAAGTGAATATTCTAATTCAGAAGAAGCCTTAAAACCTATTCTCTGTTATCCCAGGAGGGTATAATGAGGGCCAGCTATAAGACAATACTGAGAAACATCAGCTCGATAGAAGAATTTAATAGAACTTTAATAGAACTATTCAGATATGGAACGGCTGTCCCCGTAGTAGTTATAAATTCCGTCACTGTAGATTTGTACCGGCTTGGTGGGAGACACAGAAGGGATTCAGTTTAATGATCTACCTACCGAATGCTTAATGCATGCACACACTCAGGATCCAGAGATGAGTTGGCTTGGCCACCGCTCCTTAGTGTATTACATGCTAGGGGATTAAAACATAGTGAAAAAACAGTGACCTGTTTAAGATGCACAGAATACGTGTGTAATGACCTGCTGACGGCCAAGCAGTGACATCGATGCAGTTGAAGACCGCAGTAACCCCATCTTCCTGGTTCAGTCTCATCATCTTTATTCTCTTACAGGTCTTTATGCTTAGTTTCTTCATGTTTTTACATTCCTTTATGTTTACAGTATGTATTAATGTAAACAATGCAAAGTGGTAGCCAGCCTGTTTCCATGTTTTATGGAGATGCAGTTGCACTGCCTGTTGATTCTGCAGCTCACACATCTGTCACACATCTGTGCTCTTCATGTTCTTTTCTTAACTCTGTCGAGCACTCATCTGCTTTATTTTCCACCCCATTACTGTTTTTTGAGGAAAAGTGGGTTCACACCACTGTGTCTGCTCTGAGGGGTAGAGGTTTGAATCTCTACAGATGTCAGGCTTCACAACAGGCCCACCAATAATGCCCTGTTCCCTTGGACCTCGTTCCTCCCCTACACTCCTGCCACCACCCTCCCTTTCCAGATGTCTCAGTTCTGCAGTTAGAAGTCAAGGGTTTATTATTAATTTGGTCTGACCCTTTGTTTCGTTATTCCATAGCCCACGTATTAATAACACCATCCCTTATCTGTCATTCTCCTGACTTATTTTGCCTAGGCTTATCCTCTCCAGTTCTAACCATGTTGTCAGAATGACAGGAGTTCATCTTTTTATAGCTGCATAGTATTCCAGTGTGCGCGTGTGTGTGTGTGTGTGTGTGTGTGTGTGTGTGTGTGTACACATACAATATTTACTAAAGCAGCAGACACTTAGTGGATACCCAAAGAGTCGTTGACTGAGCCTCTGATAATTGATTTACAATTAGACTTATGTGTATACTTTTCTAGTTTTGGTTTATGGTATGAGAGAGGCTTCAGAGGGAAGCTAGTCCACTCAACACACTGGACCAGCATTTTTAAACCAGTTATTCTAAGTCACCAGCTCTTGTGTTTTCTTTTACTCAGGTTTGGTTTGGGGGAGATAGGGTGGGGGTCGTGGCTTCTCATCTTTTGAAGATTCTCTGTAGTTGAGCACATCAAGAGCCTGGATGGGGAGACGCACGGAGATTGGGAACATCTGTGGGATTCTTTCCTTTGACACTGTAGCACTAAGAAGTTAATAAAATACAATGGTAAAAATAAACAATCCTGCTGAAGGAAGTGGTGTGTTCATACAGGAAACAATCGCTAGAGTTACTGAAATTTCTGTTCAGCTAATAATAAAACTACTTAGGAAGTAATAGAGTATGAGCTGGGAGCCACCTGCTGGCTCGTAGAAGAATAATTTGTGTGCTGAAATAATATGCGTCGGGAAATTAAGGAAAACCAGAGATGGTCGTGGTTGACACAGAGAAAAACAGGTTTCTCCTCCGACACTGACATCTAGGACTGTCGGGCTGTTTAGAGTTGATGCTTGGGAGAGGTCTCTGTATGTTTTCAGGTAAAAATACACACATATCTGTTAAGAAGCAATATGCTGAATGCTCCAGTCTTAACTGACCCGATACCATAGCTTTAATACCGCCTACATCCTTTAGATGAAAAGTATGAGGGTCTTTTTTTTTTTTTTTTAAAGAAAATATCAAACCCAGTGAAATGACTCTCATGCCCAGTGCTTCCGGGTGAGTCTCGCGCTCACTGTCGGTGGTCATCGGTAGGTCTGCGTGTGCAGAGGGTGAGCAGTGCATCTCCCCCTGTCAGCAGCGACCTGTGACTTCATGTTTCCCACCTTTCACTCCCAGCAGCTGCTAAGACCCGGGCACAGAGAGGAAGCGTCACCCCAGTCAGTGCCTGACTTCTCAGACCTCCATTCTGAATGTCCGGAGCTGGCCTGGGAAAGCTCTGGAACCGTTTCCACCCCCCGTGAATTTCTCCTCCATCTGCCATGAGATTAGAATCACTGGCCCTTGGGGAAACTCCGAGAAGCTCCAAGCGACTGTGAAGCTCCCGAATTAGTTTCCAGAAGTTGCTGGAACAGATTCAGATAGCTGAATGTGTCATTGCTTGTGAGCTCCGGTGCGCCCTTCTTCCAGCGCTGAGGTGAAGGGAACGAAGACTCGCACCTTGCTCCTGCGTTTCCAGGCGTGCTTTTCAAATGGCCCGTCTTCTGGAACAGACCCAGAGGGGTAACACGACCTTTCTCCCGCTCACGTGCGGCTTTGACCGCCAGCAAAGGCAACTCGTCATCTCAAGACAGGGTTGATGTGGGAACAGAAGTACAGGAGCGAGGGCAGCTTGGCCAGTGATCCCCTGGGAGAACCCCGCGCCGCCCCCAGGCCCTAGGCTCACGAGTCCCCACGTCACTTCTGCAGGCACCCCCAGGCCAGTTGCAGCCTGGATGGTGGGAAACCTAAGACATGTCGGGTCCCCTAGTTTTCTGACTCGTGCACGTGCAGGGCACCCCAGCAACCTGGCCCACCCCAGCAGGGTCCTGAGCTGTGCTGCCCCCCCGCTGGGCATGTGCTCCCACGTCACAGGAGGAAAGAACAGCTTCTCCGGAGGGGACCACGCTGCTGTTCACGACCCAGTCTTAGCTGGCTGCACGTCCACTTGCATCTCTTGCTTTTGTCTTCTTCGTCTACGAGACGTTGTCGTGGGACCAGCTCGATGGTTTCCCGGGTTCCGGTTGGCTCTCATCTTCCCTGTGGATCCGTGTCCACAGGTGTGTGTCACCGAGTCTAAGCCATGATCCATTTTGACCACATGGCTCTCGCCCTTCGCCCTGCAGACTGCCTTCTGCCCGAGTGATTAGTCTCATGGCAGCAGTCCCTGGGGAGATATTTGCCCATGGTCACGAACGTTGTGTTTAGCCTCGGCAGGGTACCTCTGCCTACCCCTTTGCCAGCACACAGTTTTCATGCCTCGGAATATTCTTTGAGCGTTTCTCAGACCCTTCCCGGATAACGCTGGGGGCCAAGCACTGAGAACAGTCGTGGGCGGAACGTCATTCTTGTCCACAGCCAAAGCCCAGTGTAGTGCATTTCGTTTTGCTTTTTGGCCTGTTCTCCAGAGCCCTGATAGCATTCCTTCTAGCATTTCCTAGTCTCTGCCCACGTCTTCTCTTTTCAAGGAGCGTTAGCCAGAGACAAGTCAATACCTTTCTGCCCTTGTCCGGCGATGATAGTAAATTTTAGGATTCATCTTGGGTCAGGAAAGTATATGTCGGTGATCTTGCAGAGGTGACATGTACATCTTATAGAGCTCAGGCGTAATATATTTCTAAATGATGAGGAATTAATTTTTTCTCTGGTCACTACATCGTAGGATAGTCGTAAATGAAGGCAGCCCAGGTTGCGCTTGACACATTTAAAGAGACCTTCAAGTGAAAGAAGAACCCTTAAATCTACTGAGAACGGTTGTTGGAATAATTTAAGAGGCAGCGTGGGTGTTTTGTATCCTTGAAAACTCTTTGAATGGCAACTTTATGTACTAGATTCTGTTGAACGTTCCCTTACTCAGCTGTTTGTCAAAGACCAGGACTTGTTTTATTTCTGAATTAAGAAGTCTAAAGCCCGGCCTTGTTTCAGCTTCTCATACCTCGCCTCTTTAAGATACTGGAGGAAAAGGTGTTCACTTCAAAAATATTATTTCTTTAGGCATCTAAAGAAATAATAAAGGTGCAATAATAAAGGTGCAAGCTGGCACCTTTGTGGCTCTATTTATAAACACATTCCATTGATTTTTACTGCAAAAGGGATCTGTTGTAGAAGGACAGAGAACTTATAAATCCACTTCATTATGTCCAGGAGCTAATCTGAAAGATATGTTTATGCAGACATTGCTCTAGGCTCTGCTTCTTATGTGGGGGGGAAATAACGCCGTGAAGGAATTATCTAGGAGAGCTTAGTCTACTTAAAAGGTACTTTCATCTCGACCCATATTAATACTTGTTTTTCCGTTCAAGTAAGTAAATGTACTAAGTTTCCCTTCCTGAGGAAATCAAAGTTTTATGAAGAAATAGTTTCATTTTTAGCTTCAGGTAACGTCATTGTCCTTGTGTTTGATAGTGGCTGTGCTAGAGTCCTTGTGCCAATCTTGAATGTTGTCATAGCAGTGGTTTCCAGAGACCGTAATACAGTATAATCTCTGCCT
Organism: Uropsilus gracilis; assembly: GCA_004024945.1. Lineage (NCBI taxonomy): Eukaryota > Metazoa > Chordata > Mammalia > Eulipotyphla > Talpidae > Uropsilus > Uropsilus gracilis. Next base: position 36,106 of record PVHY01010906.1, read on the forward strand.
TTTTTGGGTGAAATGATTGCCATCATCGGACAGCTATCGTAATAGTCTATCATGATTCATGTTACGTATAAGCAGGAAGGAGCGGTAATGATTCCACTCGGGGTGGACCACAGACATGGCGGATGCCTGTGGCTACTTCCCTCTACTTGTGAGCTCCTGCTCGGGTCACATGTCCAGCCTCATTGCTCGCTCTCTCTCTCTCTCTACCTTGAACACACAGGGATGTGAGCTCATCGCAACCCCTGACCAGGACTACACGGACTTCACCAAGTGCCTCCAGGTGCTCCAGCAGCAGGTGGAGAAGAAAGGCTTGCAGGTAAGCAGCGCACCTGGTCGGTGGTTGAGAGCCTTATTCCCAAAGACGTGAAAGGTACCATTTAAAGCTGTTACTCATCCGAAATGGTCATTTCCTTCCCTGGCGATTGTTTTGGGTTCCTGTCCATTTTCCTCCTTACAGAAAATAAACCTACCCGTGGGCGCCAAACACTAATGTGCACGCGTCAGTGAGAGGTCACGGGTTGGGTGCTTCCCGGCCCCGTGGTCAGGATGATACCGGGTCAAAAGGGGCAGAAGCCTCTAACCCACAAGCCACAGGTGCGCATCACCGGCACAGAGCAGTTACCAGACAAATGCAATCTAAGCAACAGGGTTTTATTAACAAGGGATTTCAGCAGGGGGGACGAAAAGCCCTTAAAGCTGCAAGTGGCAGCTATCTTACCCTAGTCTCCATTCTCAGTCCCAAAGGTCCCAAAGACACATGTCCATGATGGTGCCCTTTGCCCCTCCAAACCTGAGGCAGGCACTCTGCAAAGTCCAGTCTTTCTCCAGCATCTTCTCTTTGCTTCTTCAGTGTGTTCCACGTTGCTCCCCTTCTCCAAAGCTCTTCAAACTTCTTCCACAATTGCTGATGCACAGATCGACTTTCCAAATCCCTGGCCATCCCCAGGTTCCAGCTCACTATGCCACCTTGCTGCGGGCTCCTTGCCACCTCCAGCTCACTCATCCAGGAGACTTCTCCTGGCCAGGCCACGTGGTCCTCTTCTCTCAGTCTGCCATTTGTCTCTTTCTTTCCCTTTTTTCCCATCCTTGCTCCTTCCTTTTATCTGCCTTTTGGCATTTCTCACTTCTTCTTGCGTATCTTTCTCTCTGACCCCCCCACCACCACCACCAGTGTACTTTGGCGCCAATACAGTTTTCAACGGCATCACTATCCTGTGTCAAGGAAACGGTGGTGCGGACCTGGAGGAGAGCAGTCAGCTGGCAGCTTCTCATGGCCGCCAGCCAGCAGCCGAGCTTCAGCTCTCGCAGCCCGTGCGGAGAGCCCTGCGTGTCTGTGCTCTTTCGTGTGTGTTGCAGTAGCTTATGGGCAGAGCAGACACGGCCAGGGTTGGGCCCATGGGCCGTCGCCATGCATTCTGCCATCAACAGGATCACAGGGTAGTTTCTATTTGCAAAAGCATTTAGCTCAGAAGAGTCTGCTGCTTTGCCGATGCGGGCTCTTCCAGGTGAGCTCTGTTTCCTTTAGTGTGCTCAGGCCTGATTTTCATCCGCCCGCACGTGTTGCGTCACAGGAATAAGCGAGCATACAGGCGTGTGAGTTATGCTGTCTTGCCCCCCCAGCATACCCGCCGGGGCCACTTTCTCTTGGTTGTAGGGAGTCTGCAGGGGGACTCTGTCTTCACTTTGGTTTCCCTGATTGGCCCCTGCTGTTGGGAGCTGCGGGTGGGAAAAGAAGAACAGACGGAAGAGATTGAAACCATCCAAGACAGAGGCGAACTCACATCACAGATCGGAACTTGGTGAACATGTGCCACCAAGCCGTTTACTTTAAGTTTCATGCCCCCTTATGTACCCTGGCACAGGAATAATTACAATGTAGCAGTAAGGAAGGGAAAACCCAGGGTCCCTGTGGGTTGTAGCCCCTGGGGTGGGAGGATGGGGGGATTCCTTACCTAGCAGGAAAAGCACCTGTGGGCTAAACACCTTTGTCTTCCAGGGACATGTCTCCACTGGGACATTCCTAGGAGGTTAGGGGGCTCCTGTCACCGATAAGAGAGACTCGCTGAAGCCATGTCTGGTTTGCCAGAGGTGGGCGAGAGTGGATAAAGGTGTTCCTTTAGCTAAGCATTTCTCTTCGCTCTTTTCGGTGCCCGATACCCTGCTGCGGCTTCCGATCCTGGCATCAGCGAGGGCTCTGCGGGCCACGCCCTCCCCGCCGTCATCAAACCTGCACCCAGAGGTGTCTCCGTGAGGTCGCTCTTGGTGCTGGTGATTGGTGTGAGCAGAGGCGTGTGAACGAGTCCTGCGTGGTGCTGCCCACCAGCGGGGCCAGGGCGGGGTCAGCCGAGGGGCTTCTGTCCTCGTGGTCCATCGTCCGTGAGGCCGGACACGTTAGGGGCCGGAGAGCTGACCTCCCGGACGCGCCCAGCAGGTTTATCGCAGACCCGGGCCGGCAGGCGTGTCTTTCCTCAGCGGAGAAGTGGAAGAATCTCGTCGATGGTCGTACCCGGCCGGCAGCGCAGTGCACCGTGTCAACTCCGCAAAGCCACGCCGCTCGCCTCTCTCATCTCTCGTCGCTTGAGCTGTTCCCAGCGCCTCGTGCTCCTTCTGGCAACCAGCTGCTGTCAATGAAAAGTGTTTCGTGAAAGCACAGCCCAGCGCACTGACAGCTACCTGCTCCAGCCAGGCGAGCTGGTTCTGAGTTCCATAGGACAAAAGAGAAAAAGAAGAAGATAGTCCCTCTTAACAGCCATGCTTCGGTTTTCTCACCACCTCCGCTGGAAGCCGGGAACGCAGTGATGATGGCCGTGATTGTCTCTGGTCAACAGGTCAACAGTGTCTGCACTAGTGTTTCATCGCTGAGGCTCAGAGGAGTGCCGTGTCTGGAACGCTGCAGTTCGGAGGGGGCCGCCTGCCGGAGGAGGCGGGCACCCAGGGCCAGGGGATCCGCGGGGGCAAGGCCAGCAGGCACCCAGGGGCACTGGGGCCTGGCGAGGTCCGCCGCCTGGGAAGGGCCAGACCACGGCTCCCACTGCGCGGTCATGGCGGGAGCTGCCAGGCCCAGGGCTCCTTGGCGGCGGACCTTGCCGCGTCCTGAGGGGGCTGCCGCTGGCTGTGTCTGCCCAACGCCCCTGCGTACCCGGTGATGGGTTCTTCCGGGGGTTCTGGCGGGGGGAGATTCCTTGGCTGCTCCTGACCCTGGCACACCAGGCCTGGGCCTTCCCCCGCCCCATCCACACACACACACACACCCCACCCCCACCCCTGTCCACCCACCCACACACACACACACACACACACACACACCCTGGCCCATTTTCTCTAATGGGCCAGCGTTTCTCTTCTCTCGCCTTGCAGTGGGTGGGCCCCGTGTCCCCTCTGCCTAAGCTTGTTTGACTATTTTTCACCACTTTCCCTGCTTTTCTGGCTCCCCGTGTCAGAGGCAGCCGCTGTCAGTGGGAGGGCGTCCTTTGCCACCCTTCACGCCAGGCTGCCGAGCTCCTTGCCCCCCCCCTTCTCCGTCTGTCAAGGTTCTCTGCGCGCTTGGGATGGTTCCACGAACTGTTCGCAGTCTTTGGCGTCACCGACCTTCACGTCTCAGGGGCGTGACAGTCCAGCCCGTGAAGGGGGGTCGGGTCCGCCTCCATCCCCGTCAGCCAGCAGCATGAAGAGCGGCTCCAGGTGGTTGCACAGGCAGGGGAGGCTCTGCGGAGAAGCCTGAGAGCCCAGCCGCGGGTGGATGGCAGCGGGGAGGAGCGTGTTCAGGAAGCGCCGCCAGGCCCCGAGAAGACAGACGGACCCTCAAGCCCATGAAGACGGGTAGCCGAGCCCCGAGCCAGGGAACGGTGCAACCAGCTGGTGCTGGGAAAGCACAGTCAGAGAGCCTGGGGGGCCCATGCCTCACCACGGAACTGTCCCAGGCAGCTCCCGTGTAGGCCGAGACGAGGGGCTCGTGTGAAATGCCATCGCGTCACCAGCCAGCCATCTGTGCAAGGAACCTACAAGCCCAGCGTTACACTGGACTTCAGGGAACAGCAGGAGAAAAGGCAGATTAGAGGGATTAGAGTGGAGAAGCCAAGCTCCTCCCCTCCCCCCCCCCCCATGCCCAGTGAGATGCCATGGGAAGGCTTTTGCAGAAACTTCTTCCTGAAATACACAGAAACCCTACCGAAAGGTCCCGAAAAGTCCCTCTTATTTTCCCACTGAATAAAACACTCTCAAATGGTGATCAGTTCCTGCCTTTCTACTTACTACCTTCTAAATATAATTTTAATCAGTGCCTATATTTTATAGTGCGATCTTATTAACGTGTACTGTAAAGTGTTCGTTTTAGATCAGGTGAAAGCCAATAGTATCTCATCTGTTGAGGAACTATATTATATAACATACTAAAACTTTGTAGAATTTGGATTAAGATCCGTCCCTAACCTCATGGGAGCTTACTATCTAGTAGAACCTGAGATTAACAGAAAGAAGAAGAATTCCCCTAAAATCACCTTATTTATTATCTTTCCACTCTAAACCTGCTCACCCTCAACTTTTATTCTTCTGCAGAAAGATTCCTGATGCTGTGACTTTCAAATGCTTTACTTTGAAGTTGCCACATTGTTTAGCTGTCATCGAGTCGTGTATCAGGATGCCATCTGATAGGGCTAAGTCTTCAAAAAGCACATATGTTTTCTGTTGGCTGTGCCAAACACTCAAGATCTAAACCCTGGGATTCACTGTGAAACAGTAAAAGCTTTTCTACACACTTCTAAAAGTACTAGATGGATGGTGTTTAGAATGAAGTAGAAGTAAATCTGGATTATAGAATCATAAGAAGAACAGGATAGATCTCTTTAGGATATTTTCTATGCCATTAGAATCAGATACTTTCATTTCTGATGTTCTAAACACACATTTAGTATTAGACAAAATTTGGATAGAAAAATTTCTTTTCAATTCAAATGATATGTTTTATAGGTTGAAACTCATACTAGTTGTATTTGATAAAAATTCAATACGTGTTAAACTACCTTCCACCATATTTTTTTAATCAAATGAGACAGGATAATAAATACTGTGGATGGGAGCAAGTGCTTGAATTTCATATATACACAGATATTAATGACTACAAATTAAATGCTACACAGAGATGATAGGATTATTACATATAATATTTCCCAATTTACCCTTTTAATGGCCTGAGCAAATATTCATTTGCATTACATATATAAGAGTAGATTCTGTACGTGTGTCTGAACTGGAATTCTCAACTATAGAGCACTAGGACTTTGGTGTAGACGTCTTTTTTCTGTGGGATTACTGTCACGCATTTCTCATAGGTGCAATGCTCATATTCCCCAGTCATCAGTGTCGGGGTTGGGTGTATGTCATTGTTTCGTTGGGACAGATGGCTGTGCGTTGGTACTAAATACCTGTTGCTCCTCACGTGTAAACCAGGCTTACAATGGACTGGTTTATTTACTGTTGAATGTTACAACTCAACTTAACCAAGGTCTTGCTCGCATGCTAAGAAGTGACTCTCAGGGTGGAACAGCAAAAGCCATGTGGAGTCCCTCCCATGTGCCCTGGAGTCTGTGCAGCTGCTCTGATTCTAGGCTCACCTAGCAGACTGTCTTCCTTCTGCACTATGTACAAACATGTCCTCAAAAAAGGAGAGGATATCATTTATTTTTATTTCTTTTGAGACTAGGTCTTGCTATTTTTGCCTGTGGAACCACAGGCTCATGTTGCCTGGAGTACCACAGACTCAAGCAATACCCAGCCTCAGCTTCCTAGGAAGCTGGGGTTACAGGCACGCGCCACCATGCCCAGCTATTTTTTGGGACTAGGTCTCACTGTGTTGCCCTAAGCGGCACTCGAACCACGATCCCTAACCCCAGCTGCTTCATAGGCTGAAGCTTACAGGCAAGAGCCACCGTGCCCAGCAAGGAGAAGATATCATTTTTAAAAATAGAAGAAAGTGGTACCTCTATCAAATAATTAGAGTGAGCATCATCAGTGATAATTCATCTTGCGAGCATAAATTATCCTGCACCCTCACCAGTGCAGCTATAGGACACTGGAGAAGCTCTTTTCTAAGGCTGGTAATTCCAGTTAAATCTTTTTTTTTCCCATTTTTTTATTGGTCATACATGTGCACACGCACACACACACATACACGCACACTTACATCGTTGTATACCCTGAAGTTCTCCCACCACCATGTCACCTGTGAACCATCATTCTGATCTCTTGTGCTCATCCCTCTCATGACTCCCCCCTCCTTCCATCCTCACCCTTAGCTGTTTGCTTTAGTACGTTGTCGGTTTGCTGGAACTTTTTCTTGTCTTTTGATTGTTTCCCCTACATCCCACATGTAAATGAGACCATCCAGCATTTCTCTTTTTCTCTCTGGCTTATTTTCACCAGCATGATTCCTTTTAGCTCCATCCACGTTACTGCAGATGATGAGGTTTGTCTTTTGATGGCTGAATAGTATTCCATTGGGTAAATATAACACAACTTTTTGAGCAGTCATCTATTTTGGGCATTTGGGTTGTTTCTGTATCCTGGCTATTGTAAATAGTGGTGCAATAAACATAGGAGTACAGGTTTCCTTTTGAACGAGTGTTTTTGTATCCTTTGGGTAGATTGCCAAAAGTGGAATTGCTGGATCAGATTGTAGTTCCACTTTCAGTAGTTTGAAGGTTCCCCATATAGCTTTCTATAGTGGCTGTACCAGTTTGCATTCCCACCAGCAGTGTAAAAAAGTGTTCCTTCTCCACATCCTTGCCAGCACACATACACACACACACAAAATGTTGTTGCACGTTTTTTTATATGGGCCATTCTTTCTGGTGTGAGATGGTATCTCCATGTGGTTTTCATTTGTATTTCCCTGATTATAAGTGATGTTGAGTATTTTTTCATATGCCTGTTGGCCATTTGTAGTTTCCTCTATGAAGAAGTGTCTTTTAAGCTCTTCTGTCTATTTTTCACTGGGCTTTTTGCTTTGTTCTGTTGAGTCATGCGAGTTCTTTGTATGGATACAAGTGATTAGGGATACAAACACCTTTTTCCATTCAGTGTGATGTCTCTTTGCTTTGGTTATTACCTTTTTCTGTACAGAAGATTTTAGTTTGCTGTAAGTCCAGCTGTTTGTTTTCCTTTTTCTTTGCTTCTGTAGATATGTCCTGAAAGGTATTTCTGCAATACAGGTCAGAGAATTTTCTGCCTGTATTTTCTTCTAATATTTTATGGTTTCAGCTCTTACACCCAAGTCTTTGATCCATTTTGAGTTTGGTTGTTTTTGTTTTTTTTTTTTTAAGTGTGAGAGAGTAGTCTAGACTCATTCTTTTGTATGTAGCGGTCCAGGTTTCCAGGGACTGTTTATTGAAGAGACTATCCTTGTTCCAATATATCTTTTTTGCCACTTTGCTGTAGATTAGTTGAGCAAAGATGTGTGGCTTTATTTCTGGGCTTTCAGTTCTGTTCCATCAGTCATATGTGTCCAGTTGAATCTCAAAGAGGAAAATCAGGACGCCCAAACTGAAGATTGTTCTACTAAATAGCTGACCAGTATTTTGAAGATTATGAAAAACCATCTCAGACCAGAGGAGATAACTGTGACATGAAATGAGGGTGCTGTGTGGATTTCTGATTTGTATTCTGAAATGGAAAAAAGACATGTGTGGGGGAGCCAGGGAGAGATGAATGAATCTGCAGTTTGATTAATAGTTGTATCCCTGCATCAATCTTAGTGGTCATCAGCATACTTAGCTATTGAAGATGTTAACATTGGCATAAACTGGGTGGAAAGTATACTCTTTGTACTAGCATTGCAACTTTTTCTAGTAAATCTAAGATTAACCCTGAATAAGACGTTTACATGGGGAAAAAATACATTCATTGTTTCAAATGAAATTGGGTAGCAAAACAAGCAAAATGGGGTGCTTAACTAAACTTCCAAATGGGAGCAGCTGTCCCTTTAAAGCCAGCCACACACCAGGTTCATCCCAGCCCACGTAAGCAGTAGCAAGACCACATAAACCTTAAGAGAAGGCAGAAACAGATTTACTTATTAAAAGGACAAAACAAACAAAAGTCACTGAGGGTACAAGGGATCCCTTTGGTAAGCTTGCCAACCAGTTCAGTCTCTAGTCCAAAAGGTTACAGGTGGCTCCTTCAGCTGTGTGCTTCCTCAAAATGGCAGCCGTCTCACCTTCAAGCCAGGTGAAGAAGCCAAGATGGCCCCATTGCTCCTTCTTCCACAATGGGAGATTGAAATCCAACTAGGAAACCAGGATGGAGTTGTCAATTCTCCTCCAAAAGGCACAGCTCCAGCGTTCTTTCAGCTCCAACTCTGAAGTGGCCCAAAACCAGCTAGACTCACTCGATACAGCGGCAGCAGCCACTTCAGGCATCTCACGATGAAAACAACAACACAGCAAATTCTCTTCAGCTCTCCAGAGGATTTCCAAGCCTCCCGCACAGTTTCAAAGTTAAACCAGGTTCCCAAGCACCAAATTTCCAAGTCGACTCTCACAAGTCACAAGCTTCTCCAACATGCTTCCCTGGGCTCCCCATCGTCCCAGGCTCGGGCAGGAAGGTCACAGCGTGACTTCCTTCCCTGCCTGCTGCCAAATATCGTCCCAGCTGCTTTTCCTCTCTTGCTCTGCCTTCTCCATGTGTTTTCTCCCTCAGTCTCCTCCCTAATCTCCTCAACCTCTTCTCCTCTCATGAGAAGACTTAACTTCCCTTCTCCAAGTCTCTGCCCACCAGGGCACAATAGCTGCTATTCCAATGCACCGGTGCTGGGGGCCACGGTCCCCCCAGTTTCACCACAGCCCCCCTATCACAAGTGCAGTCACTGGAGAGGATAAGAGACAAGTACTAAGCACTTAGGCCAACTGAAAGACCTTCTCATGGGCTCTTCCGTCAAAGCATTTCCTCCGAGTTCCCAGTGGTGAGTGTCTGCGCAGGGCTAGGCCACTGTCGAATCTTGGCTAGGGTCTTGATGGCGTCCAAGCCGTGGTGATGGTCTTGACCTGGGGTAGCCTTCCCAGTTTCCCAAGAGATAAATCGCAAAGTGCTTTAGGGCAAGATCAAAGAACTGGCGCTGGGCATGGTTTGCTCAGGAATGATTGCCAGGCATCCCTTCTCCACTCCTGCTTCCCGCTCCTCCTCTGCCAGCTTCCGGGCCTTCCCTTTACCATTCCCAGTGCTTCCTGCCACTGCTTTGGTGGCAGCCCTGCCGTGGCCACCTTTTAGAATCGTGCTTCCCACTCAGGGAAGGAAACCCGCGCTCCCACGATGGTTGCCGCGCTAGTGACAATAGCCCCCTGCCCATCCCCCGGAAGGGGATGGCATGTAGCGGTCAGCGTGGGCATGGCCCGTTCCGGGTCTTCGAGTCCAGCGTGCGCTGGGCGCCTCGCCGGCCTCACCAGAGGAGATGGGGCTTCCTCTTACTGGACTGTGCGTTCCGCTCTGCTCGAGTCCACGCTTTGAGTTTTCAGTTGAGAAAAGGAACTAAGGGACTTTGTCCCTAATGCAGTGGCCGCGCATGGACGGGCCTTCCGCGGCCACCGTGGTTCAGGAGGCCCTCGCAGGGGTGGGCACGGGAGAGGATGAGGATGGTCACGGGGGACAGGGAGGTGGGGGAACCCTGGGGAATATAGAGATGTAAATATATATATAGAGAGAGATGTAAATATATATATATACATATATGTGTGTGTGTGTGTGTGTGTAATTGAATGAAAACAGCCCCTCCGCCCACCTGTCCCCCGGTCCTGCGACACACCCTGGTCACCCCCTGTGGCCTGCGCACGGACGGCCCTGGTCACCCCCTGCGGCCAGACGTCCAGGTGCCCGTCGCTGAGCCCGTCCCTGGGGGACGCAGGGCTCCGCACGCGTCCACTCTCCATTGTGCCCATGATCTGGCAAGATCTGGGCACTCGAGGCCTGCGTCAAACACTCGGCGAAGGGATGTGCGTGAGCTTACACAAGAGCCCGTGTGTGGGGCCCGCCCTTTCCATCAAAGATCCGTGGCCCTGACTGAGTCGTCCGCTTCACTCTGACTTACTCTGCCGTGCCAGAGCTCCTGGTGCTGGAATGGGAGTATTTCTGCTTCAGACAGTACCTGGAGGCAGCCACTGATGTGACGTCAGCATTCCCCTTTATCTTAGGTGGTATAGGTGGTGGTGGTGGTGGGTGTGTGTGCGCTCATTTCCTGTCATCAGATACGGTTTCTCATCCGGGGCTTTCTTCCTCATTCATGCATTGGCGTTTTATCACTTCTGTCCTGCTTCTTTTGTTGTTGTTGTTGAGACTGGGTCTTACTCTTTTTGCCCGTGGAACCTCAGGCTCACGCTGCCCAGGATACCACGGACTCAAGCGATCCCCAGCCACAGCCTCCCAGGTAGCCAGGATTACAGGCGTGCGCCACCATGCTCAGCTATTTTTGGGGGACTAGGTCTCACTGTGTTGCCCTGAGCAGGACTCGAACCACGATCCCTGGCCCCAGCCACTTCATAGGCTGAAGCTTACAGGCACCCGCCACCGTGCCTGGCTTGTCCCGGCTTCTTTTTCTAACTTCTAAGTTACTAGTAGAAGTTGCGAACTGAAAGCTGAGAAGAGATAGCGTTTGTCTCAGAAGCCACTGACGGTGAACTCAACAAGAATCCATCTTGGCGACGCCTCTGAACCAGCCTGGGAGCCGAGCTCAGCGATGCCTACATCATGGGGGTAGCCCTTCAGGAGCGATTCCTCTTGGCCTGAGCTTACCGACCTCAACGCATTGCATTCAGTGGAAGCTGGCAGTTTTCCCGAAACCCCGGAGAGTAACACAGCACGTACTTGCGGGCTCAACTAAGTTTAAATCGGTTGGCACCAACCACCCCTTGGTTTTGTGAGGGCAAAACCCACGTTGCCGTGGCGGAGTGCAGAGTAGCTACTTAAACCTTCAGGTTCTAGAGCAGCTGCTGCACCAGGTATGACCAGAGAAGGCACGGGGAGAAGACGGCCATTTCCAGCATCCTGTGAGGTCGCAGGCTGCTCCCCGCATCGCTTTGGAGATGCCTCCCGCGGAGAAAGTCACATCTCTGCCCTCCTTTCTTCTCAGAGACCAGCAATCTTCGTTGCGGTGCTGTGCAGCAAGAGGCGATCGATGCGCCCCGTGTTCTGGAGTGACTCAGGAGACGTCGCTCCAGATCTGCAAAGCCTCCTGCCTCAGAGCCTGTGGCAGCCTCATCCATCCTCCCTGCCAGAGGCGAAGCAGGCTTTTATGGGTGCGGGGACCAGGGCTCATCTCATCTGCTTGCTGCGAGTCACGGTTGGACGACTCACTTGCCAGCTAAACTTACTTACGAACGCCAGGAGTTACAGATACGATACGGCTGGCCTGCACGTCTCTGCGGGGGGCCCGCTGACCTTAGGAGAAAAAGGCAATTTCGTTTGGAGTTACTGCAGCGGGAAGATGCAGAAGCTGCAGGTGGAGGAGGAAATGGCGTCTGGAGGACGAGCCTGCGAATCCTGGGCCCGGAGCTCCTTGCGACTGCTTCGTGGGTCATGAGACTTGCCTTTGCCTTTCTCTGTGTCCCTCGGGCCCCGAGGGTCACGTGGGGCTGCCCACGGCCCTCAGAACTGTCGTGATGCCCACAGCGTTCACAGTTCTAGGAAATGACCGACTTGTCATTTCAACTTAGACCGGGGGGGCCACGGAAATGGTGTTGCATCGCCACCGGGCTATGCGCGTCAGACCAGTTTGGGCAGTTAATGAAGACATCGGGACAAGAGAAACAGATGCATAGAAGCACAGTCTTGCTTGTGTGTTGGGTGATGGGCGTAGATGTCAGAACGGCGCTGCCTCACAAGGCTGAGGGAGCCCTTTAGCATCTGCGGCTTCTCCCTCAGCAAGCAGCGTCTCCCGGCTTCCACATCATCGGCTTCCCAGCAGCAGCCCTGCCCCGCTTGCCGTGGTGAGCGTGCTGGGTGATGGTCCGTAGCAGCAAACTAGAATCCAGATGCATGGAGTCGAAACAAGATGCAGCTTTCCTGCTTGCACCACCGGCCTCCTCTCAATGTATATGTGAGTGGGCATTTTCCCATTATGAACAGCGGCGTCGAGATATCTTAAGGCACGTTTGGAACCAGGATTATCTAAATGCAAATGACACCGATTAGCCGGGCACGGTGGCTCGTGCCTGTAAGCTTCTGCCTATGAAGTGGCCGGGGCTAAGGATCGCGGTTCGAGTGCCGCCTGGGGCCCATAGCGAGACCTAGTTCCAAAAAAATGTCTGGGCGTGGTGGCGCGTGCCTGTAATCCCAGCTACCTGGGAAGCTGAGGTTGGAGATTGCTTGAGTCTGTGGTACCCCGGGCAACGAGAACCTGCGGTTCCACGGGCAAAAATAGCGAGACCTAGTCTCAAAAATAAAAATCAAATGACACCGATTACAGACTCATTCTATGTCCTTCTCCGTCTCCCCTAGAGATTTCCAACACCCACACATTTGACACCCCCCAGTTCTCCGCTTTTGAAAGGCATCCCTCTAAATGAAGACATTATTTCGGGAAAAACAAAGGTTATTCTTCAGCAAATATGTCATCCCGGTTTGGAGTCTGTTTACTACGATCACATGCAACACAGTCAGCAGGTAAACAGCGCTTACAACGCTAAGGTAAACGTGAGGACAGGTGACCCGCTGCACTGGATACGTGTTAGCGGGAGCAGACTTACTGCGGGTAAGAAACTGGCCTTAAGCAATTCATGTTGCTGGAGACACAGCTTTACCGGTTGACATTATAAAATGGTCCAGCGCATCTATGGAAACCAGAGTGTTAATGACCAAGTGCAAAATTTGCCATCCAGGGGTTCTTTGTGCTCTCAGATGGTGGAAAGGGGATCATCAACCTAAACTCCCCCTCCTAGAGCAGATTGCAAAACCTAACGATGTCACCAGCACAAGTCTAACGGCCACCTACGGAAACCGGTCAATGAAACGTGGGGAGAGCTTCATGCCAGTAAACACTGGAAAGATCATACACCCAAAGTAAGGAGTGCATGGCTGGATCGTATGGTAGATTCAGTGCTGAGAAACTGCCCTCTTCTCCACAGGTGATGGGCTGTCTGCATCCCCTCCAACAGAGGACAGCGTTCCTGTTTCTCCACTTCCTCACCCTTTCTAGCCTCTCTGGAGCTTCCCTCTTAAATCAGGCACACAATACGACCAAATAGTTTCTTCACTGCAGTCGAGCCTAACAGGTTTTGGAAAGGGAAGGAAAGCTTGTAACGAATAGTGTGTGAATTTGGGGGTCTCCATTAGGTTGGCTGCGCCAGTGTGAGCTTTTAGTCTCAGTCAAACAGACCTGTCTTCACTGACACGGGGTTAGGGTGACTTGTGCCTGGATCCGTGGTGCGGTTGTTAATAACATTCCTTCTCACTTTCAAAAATGCCAGCCCTTGTGTGCCCATTCGTATGGTTACCTGGCTCCTGGCGAGCACCCCGGGGAGACTGAGCAGGTGTGCACCTCTGGAGCTCAGTCTAGGGAAAGTCTCTGTAATTAAAAGGTGCTGGCGGCCTGCATCCCAACTGCAGACTTCACACAGGCTGTATCGACGGCACCGTGAGGACAAGTGGAGGAAAACGTGGCGTTTGATCACTGGGAGGTTTTTTCGCTCTTATCATCGAAAACGGAGATGGTTTCACCTGTGGTGCTCAGCTGTCCATCGGCCTGTTCTTGTCACGATTCTCTGAGGGCACGTCACGCAGAGCCAGGTCTCCCCGTGACTGTCTACGCAAGCACAGACACAATTATCATTTAACCTGTCTTGGTGGAAGCTGGAAAACCTGACACAGACCGACAGAAGTGAAAGGAAATCTGGAGAACAGTTGTCAGTGGATTCACGTCAAGGCCTCGCTGTAGAGAGGGGTCGCCCTGGGAGGCCCTGCAACCTCTGTGAGCACGTGTGGCTGTGACAGGCCACTCATGTGTCCTTCCTCCCCTCCTCCCCCACC